>VZRS01009498.1:0-15835 GCA_013398055.1 Ifrita kowaldi
TCCCAAGCTGTCCCTCCCCATCCCAAGCTGTCCGTGCCGAGCCGGAGCAGCCCCGGGGCTCCCTCGGGTGCTGCAGACCCCAGTGCAGGCACAGATGGCGGCCCTGGGTCCCCTCCTGCCGTTCCCCTCCCCGTTCGTGGCTGATGAACTGCAAATGTTCCGCCCCGGGCTCCCCCGGGGACAGCTGTGGAAAATGTCCGTGGAAAACGCGGGGAATCCTTCTCCCCTCAGAGGGACGGGAGGCAGGGATGTGATCCTCAAGGGAGGGCTCAGTGGAGCTCCCGGGGTGTCCGTCCCCAGCACAAGGATCTGTCCCAGGCACAGAGATCTGCCCAGACTCGTGGCTTTGGGAGCCTCTGCCCCTGGAATCCGGCAGGGCAGGAATCCCGGGGCTGATCCCCCGTTCCCCGCTGTGTGCTGGCAGTGCCACGAGGAGCAGCAGCTCCCTGTTTGTCCCCAGGGTGTCCCTTTAGGGGCATCCCCCAGCCCCGGGGTCTGCACAGGCCACGGTTCCTTCCCTCTCCCTGCTGCCGTTTATTGGGTTCTGCCCAAATATTTTGGTGACGTGTCCGTGGCCATGAGAGGTCAGTGACCGACTGCCCCGGCCTGAGGGCTGGACACTGCCAGGGCCGTGATCCCCTCACACCCATCCACAGTCCCCCACAAGGACCCTGCTCCCTCATTTTCTCTTCCCTTCTCTCCGTGGTGTGAATTATTCCCAGAGAAGGTTTGTGCTCAGCTCCACTCCTGTCTCGCCCCAGCAGATCCTTCAGCCTCAGCTGGGCAGTTCGTTTGCTTTCAGTAATTAAATATTATTGTAATGTGGCGTGAGCCCTTTAATCCGTGCCCAGCTGCTGGGCTGGAGTGAAGTTTTCCATGGATCACCTGTCAGTGAGGGCTGGGCCATGGGCCATTACTCTGGAATCATTCATTCCAATCTGGAAGGGATAAACAGACACAAAAGCACAGGCTGAACCTCCCAGCCACAGTCCCACCTTCCTTTATGGGGGTTCTCCTCTCTCCTGGCCCAGATTTGCACCTCACTGAGCAGGTGATGAGCACATCAGGCAAAACTGTCCGTGGTGCTTGTCCTGGGGCCTCTTCCAGGAGCTGCTGGGATAACAGCAGGAGAAGGCAGGAGGCGGTGGCCGGGAGCCAGCCCGGCCTTATTGAAACCAAAACAAATGGGGAAGGGTGGGCAGAGCTGGGCAGGAATGGTCAGTGTGGACATGTGGGATCCCCAGGTAGCAAATGGACCTTGCTCACAAAATCCTGCAGCTCCCCGAGCTCCTGGCGTTGGCTCCATCTGTTCCCTGGAGCCCGGCAGGTTCATCCCGGGATCCTGCAGGTTCATCCCGGGATCCTGCAGGTGGATCTGCAAGGTTTAAACTGGGATAGTGGAGATTCTGCCCCATTCAGGTGGGACCCCACCTGCAGAGCTAGCCCACAACATCCAAAGGACCTGGAGCTGCTGGAGAGAGTCCGGAGGAGGCCCCGGAGCTGCTCCAGGGCTGGAGCCCCTCTGGAGCCGGGCTGGGAGAGCTGGGGGTGCTCAGCTGGAGAGGAGAAGGCTCCAGGGAGAGCTCAGAGCCCCTTGCAGGGCCTGAAGGGGCTCCAAGGGAGTTTTCAGCAGGGCCTGTTGCAAAGGGACAAGGGGTGATGGGTTTAACTAAAAGAAGAGGTTTTTTACCCTGAGGGTGGCGAGACCCAGCCCCTCAGTGGAACAAGGAATCCTCAATCCTCTGCTCCTTTAGGGGACAAGGAATAGGCAGGGAGGGACCCCCGGAGGAGTAGGCAAATGAGATAAGAGATGCACAATGGACTTGTTAGAGGAGTTTATGGCTGTGACGAGCCTGACAAAGCCTGAGGCCTCCTGGTGCTTTACTCCATCCCGCGGCCTCGTGAAATTAACGGCCGGGAAATGTAAAACCCATAAACGCTGTTTGTGCTCCCTGGGTGCGGAGCCGGGCTCTGGAATCCGTTATCAGCCGCAGCCAGACCTTGCAGCGAGATGGATGAAGGGCCTGGAGAACTTTATGGCCAATTCTGACACAACACGAGCGCTCTGAAACCTCCGGCCCAAGCACCAACCGAGGGCTGCTGGAGGCTGAGACACGGCCGGGACAAAGCTCCACCCGTCCCTGCCCTGCTCCCAGCAGCGTCCCCAGCAGGGATGGGGACAGTGGGACACCAGGAGCGTCTCTGCTTCCACCCCTGTGGGGGCTGTGCTGCAGAAGGGCAGGGTTAGGTGGGATTTTGGGATAAATCCTTCCCTGGGAGGGTGGGCAGGGGCTGGGATGGAATTCCCAGAGCAGCTGTGGCTGCCCCTGGATCCCTGGCAGTGCCCAAGGCCAGGCTGGACATTGGGGCTGGGAGCAGCCTGGGACAGTGGGAGGTGTCCCTGCCCTTGGCTGACTCCATGACATGACAACGTGAGTGTCGTTCCTCCCTCAGGGGAGAAGCCCTGATACCCATCCACTTCATCACAAATATCAGTCATTTATCCATTTCTCTCTCCTCTTTTTGCATCTTTCCTTGCTTTAAAACCCAAATATCCATGGCTCTGATGTTGGTTTCCCTTAAGCTGCCTCGGTGAGTGCAAAGCTTGAGCTGGAGCCAGGAACCTCCCTGGTATTTGTAACCCCATCAGCAGAGCTGCTCTGCTCTGTCTCTGCTGGGCTGAGCTCAGAGCCTGAACACGACTTGGTTTAATTTGTTAAGGCATTTTTAAGAGAATGCAGGAGAAAAAACCCCACCCCAGCAGCTTCCAGAGTCTCTTTATTTGAAATTCAATAATGTCAGCAGCCAGCCAACCTTGCTTTATAACTTCGAGATAGCAGTGCTAAGTGGAGAATTACTTTGAATATTTTAAGTACAGCTGGCCAGCTGCTTATTTAGATAGATACATAAATATATCACTCACAGGGTTTTATCATCCTGGTGATATGAGGCTGTTTTAAAGGAGAAGTTTCATTATTTGGGGCTCGCTGTGAGGTTTTCTTGAGTCCCTAGAATGGCACAGAGCAGAAATTTCAGTCACAAGCAGTCAAAATTCAAGAGCCAGGCCTTGCTGAAAAAATTAAGATGGGACTAAAAATCAGGCAACTCAAACAAATATCTGCATTTCTTCCTTTTTGTCTGGATGCTTCCAAGCCAAAAGCTTTTTCCAAAGCTCCAGAAAACTGGTTGGTGTTTATTTATTTCTCTGTGAGAACAGAAGCTTTCAGCCCATGTGGCTCCCAGAAATGGAACATCCCTCCCCACCGCTGGCCGCGGTCACACGACGGGAGACGTCGGAGCCTGACGCTGCAGCTCCCTAAAGCGAGGAGATTTTCACACTTCCTACCTCGGTAACCGAGCTCCTTCCCAAGGCAGGACAGCTCCATAAAAAGCCACTGTGGAAGAGTTTGTGCTGTCCCAGAGGAGCGAAAAACCTCCCCAGGCCGGAGCTTTTCCTGTGCTCACACCCAGCGGGGTTTGGGAGAGCAGGGAGGGGTTGGGGCAGGGCTGGGACGGGACAGGATCCGTGTCCCACCTGCTCAGGAAAGGGGAAATGTCCCAGCCCCGCCTGAATGCTGAAGAGCTTCCATGCTCTGCTTCCACTGCTGATTCCAGAACTCTCATGGACACGCGATGGGAGTCACCAGGATTTCACCAGCACTGCCAGGCCCAGCTGAGCTCCTGGGGACGCCCTGGGGTAATTCAGGATATTTAGGGACCCTTTGTGTTTATGCACTCCCTGCAACCTCTGTGCACAGCCGCTCCAGGAGAAATCCCCTCCTGCCTGTCCTGTCAGCACAGAGATTCCTGAGAGGTGACCCTCAGGGGTCCCTGGCCATTTCCACCCTCAGGGGTCCCTGTCCCAGGCCACCATTCCCATGGGACCAGCTGCTCTGTCCCTGTTCCATGCCCTCCCTGCTGTGCCCTCACATGGAGCAAACAGAGATGTGACCCCCCTGCCCCGGGCAGAGACAGGCACGGCAATTCCAGGGGAGGGCAGAGGCTCCTTGAGGGATGTTCCTCTTATTCCCTTGCTTTCAGATCACCTCGGGTGCCTCTGTGCAACGCAGCAATTTAAATCAGCCCCGAGAGCAGCTGGAGCTGCCAGGAACACCTGAATATGGAAGAGCAGATATTCCTTCATCCTTGAACAGGGGATGGAATCTGCCCCCGAACAGGGTTTGCCTTGAACTCTTCTCCTGTTTTATTCTCCATCCAGGGTCTGGTGTTGTTTTCTTTGCCTTCCCCTCCTTCCGCACATTAAATGTTTAATGAGAGCTCGGAGCAGTCAGGCCCCATGAAGTTCCAGGAGCTCTCATGTTCGAGGCGCTCAAAGCTCAGCTGGGATGCAGGAATGAACAAACTGCCTGCCAGAAGGCAAAGCCATTTCCCTGCCTCGAACGGCCGGCGTGGCACAAAACAGAGGCTGTGCTGGGGAACAGCGAGGGGAGAGCAGCGGGGAGAGCAGCTTGGGATGGGACTCACAGATGGGGGAAATCATTTCCTTACGCTGCCATGAACAACAGCAGCAACAAGGGCAGCCCGGGCTGTGCCTGCCCTCCATCCCCAATTCCAGCCACTCCTGAGGCTGTTTCCCTGCTCAGCCGGCACTTCTGGGAATTGCGGCTCCAGGGCTGGCTGTGGCCGGCGCTCAGGGCAGGAGCTGCACTGTGACCCCTCCCGGCCTCGGCGGGAGCAGCTCAGGCCATGGAGTCACCCTTAGGACACGGGGCTGAGGGGCTGCGGGAGGGGGAGTGTCCCACCGAGCAGGGAAATCATCCTGAGCTGGAGCTGCCCAGCCTGTCCGGCCCCAGCGGGAATCTCCTCAAGGAAATCAGGGGTGCGGTGAGCTGGGAGCAGCCGGAGCCCTCCCTCTCATCCCGGATTTTTCTGGGGCTCGTTGTTGTGTCAGAGTCAGAAATCCCAGAATCCCGGAATGGTTTGGGATGGGAGGGACCTTAAATCCCCCCCAGTGCCACCCCTGCCATGGCAGGGACACCTCCCACTGTCCCAGGCTGCTCCCAGTCCCAATGTCCAGCCTGGCCTTGGGCACTGCCAGGGATCCAGGGGCAGCCACAGCTGCTCTGGGAATTCCATCCCAGCCCCTGCCCACCCTCCCAGGGAACAATTCCTTCCCAAGATCCCATCCAGCCCTGCCCTCTGGCAGTGGGAAGCCATTCCCTGTGTCCCGTCCCTGAATCCCTTGTCCCCAGTCCCTCTCCAGCTTTCTTTAGGCTCCTTCAGGTCACGGTCAGGTCACCCTGGAGCTTCTCTTCTCCAGGCTGAACAATCCCAATGTTCTCAGCCTTTTCCTGCCCTCTCTTCCCATGCAACTCCTTAAAATGGGCATTTTGGAGCGCTGTGACTTCTCTTGGCCCATCCAAAGCCAGATTTTGGGAAGGCTGCAGATCCCAGAGGAAATGTGTTCCGGCAGGCCCAGCCTCACGGGAGGACACAGGGACTGATTCCCACCCCCTGGAACGTTTCTGGAGGGAAATAATGGGAAACATCACTTAGGGTGTTATTTTTGCCCTTGTTTGCATCAGACCGAGCCCAGTCAGAGGAGGAATTAGAGAAGAGCTCAGGCAGCCCCGGTTCTCCTCCAGCTCTGAGCACAACAGCAACTCTCCCCCTTCACTCCCGAACCCCACGCTCCCCTTCCAGAGCAGCTGCTCCCTTTTGCAATCATTTTTCCAATTTTTCATTATTGTTTTGTCCCTTCCATAAAGCAGGATGAAAATTAAAGCCCATAAAACTTTCCATTTCTGTGGCAGGGATCTATTGGCAGATAAAAACCTGCTACAAATCATTAACCCAAGAGGCAGCCAGAGATGCTGCCGGGAGGTGCTGGGGTGACATTGGAGCTCAGATTCCTGGGGGTTTCAGGGCCAGTCCACACCGCTCAGGCAGCTCTGGGTGTGCACAGGGCAGCTGGAAACCCTGATTTCCACAAGGGCTTCCACTGCTGAGGGGCAGATGAGACAAATTCCTGCTCAGAGGAATCTCCAGGGGCTCCTTGTCCCGCCAGGTGATTCCTGCATCTCCTTCCCCATCTGCAGGCTGCCCAGAAAGCTCCTGGCAGCACCCTGCTGCCCTTTTAATTTGGGAACGCTTTGAAACCTCTGGCAGGATTGTTCTGAGGTGAACTTGGGTAGGAATTCATCCTCTGGGTCCTGTGGTTTAACAAATTCCAGAAAATTCACATTTAACTCGATTTTTTCCCCCTCATCCACATTTTTCTCAACATCTGCTCTGCACTGGAGCTCTACAGTCTCTGCCTTCATCTCCCTGAACCTTCTCCAGGTATTGTTCCCTTTCCAGGGTTGATTTTTACAAAGAGGCTCTACAAGGGCTCTGTGGAGAGAGAAAAGAGGCTGGAGCAGCTCTGGCAGTGATGGGCAGGGAGTGTTTCAGCGCTCAGGCTGCAGTCTCTGATTTGATTCCATCTCATCCTTCAGAGAACACAAAATCATGGAAACCACTTGGCTTTGACTGCAGAGGAACAGCCGGGGCTGGCCCCAATCAGGAAACACTCGAGGCCTGTGCTGGAGGTTTCTGAACAGAAGGAGAGCTGAAAATGGGGGGGTTGTGGTGTTAATGGAGTTGTTTGTCTGAAGGGGCCATAAAAATGTCCTTTGGTGAGCTGTGGATGAATATCTCCTGGGGCAGTCACGGAATCAGGGAATCCTGGAATGGTTTGGGCAGGAAAGGACCTTAAAGCTCATCCCATTCCACGGGCAGGGACCCCTCCCACTGTCCCAGGCTGCTCCCAGCCCCAATGTCCAGCCTGGCCTTGGGCACTGCCAGGGATCCAGGGGCAGCCACAGCTGCTCTGGGAATTCCATCCCAGCCCCTGCCCACCCTCCCAGGGAACAATTCCTTCCCAAGATCCCATCCAGCCCTGCCCTCTGGCACTGGGAAGCCATTCCCTGGGTCCTGTCCCTGAATCCCTTGTCCCCAGCCCCTCTCCAGCTCTCCTGGAGCCCCTTCAGGCCCTGGAAGCCACAATGAGGTCACCCCAAAACCTTTTCTGCAAGGCAAACAATCATGGTTAGGGGACGTGAATTAAGGAGAAAACCCCCTGCGGACCTGTGGGACACTGGGATCAGGGATCCTGTATCACACTGGAATCAGGGATCACACTGGGATCTGGGATCCTGTATCACACTGGGATCCTGTGTCACACAGGGATCAGGGATCCTGTGTCACACTGGGATCTGGGATCCTGCAGGAACTGGGATCAGGGATCCTGTATCACACTGGGATCAGGGATCACACAGGGATCAGGGATCACACTGGGATCAGGGATCACACTGGGATCCTGTATCGCACTGGGATCAGGGATCACACTGGGATCAGGGATCACACTGGGATCCTGTATCGCACTGGGATCAGGGATCACACTGGGATCTGGGATCCTGTATCACACTGTCCTGTTTCGGCAGCAGAGCTGCACTAACCGTGCTCAGCTCCTGCTCTGCTGATAAGGAGGGTGTCAGTGACTGCAGGGATTTTTCCTCACGGATCCATAAATCCCCTCCTGGCCATCATCCCCCTCATCACCGTCCTCATCATCCCCAGGCTGTGTCGCTGCTCCCGCTCAGCTGTGCTCGCTCCTTGCTCTGTCCCTCCGGCCTCAGCGTTTCACACTTGTCTGCATTCAATTGCATTTGCTGCCTGAGTCACCTAAAGGATGCAAATCCTCCGGAATCCGGGGGATTGTGCTTGCTCCCGGGGAGGAGAGTGGGATATAAATGGATTCTTTCCCAGCTCCTCTGCATCCCTTCTGACCAGAGCTATGAAAACACATCCAAAGCTGGTATTTTTGTTTTTATTTTTTTACATTTTCATGAATGTGACCAAATCCGCAGCATTTTCAGGGGCGTGGATCCCATTCAGGCCCCGGCCATAAATCCTGTTCGTGCTCCAGCCTTTGCTGGGGATTTTCCTTTGCCTTTTTCCCAGTCCCCAGGAGGGGAATGTGCTGTGCTGCTCTGCAAATGCTCCCTGTAAGCAACCCTCAGCCTCGGGAGGCTGTAATCTAAATAAATCTGCAAGGATTAGCTGCCATTTGCAGGTGGAAATCTGGGAATAAAGCAGCCAGAGGTTTTCCTGGCGGGCTGTGGACGCTTTGCAGGACTGTTTGTTGGTTTAATGCCCACTCAGGTGGCTCTGTATTGCTGGCATGGAGGAGGGAAAATCTTAAGGAACAGTTCCCCTGGAGACTGGGATTTGTGGAATCCAGCAGCTCCCAACCTGCCTGGATTACATCCATAAAAGTGCTGGTAAAGTTGGAACGAGGGATTCAGAGTCCTTAAAATGGTCATGAGCTTTATTTTCTGGATTTGCATTACTGGTGTTGGATTGTGTGGTTGCTGCTCACTTTTATGTCTGAATCCCAAACTGGCTGAGGTGAATGAGAGCTTTTTGTGTCCAGGGGAAGTTGAAGGCTATGGGGAAATGAATAATTAAACACTGCTCACCCTCCTGGCGCTGGGAAATCTGGGCTTTGCTCACACCTGTGCCCTTCCCCTTCATGGCCTGATATTCCTTCCTAAATAGGAATTTTAGTTCAGGAAGGGAAGGACAAGAGGGGCCTGCAGTGGTTTCATCCTACAAGGAGTGCTGGGCTTGGATTCAGCTGGGAAAGGAGTGAGGGAAGTCCAGGCAGAGCCAGGGGAGTTCCGGAGCTGCTGCTCAGCAGGAGCCGCTCGTGGCACAGGAATGGGGAGCCCTCAAACGAGGCTCAGTGGGAGCCAGTTCAAAAGGGACACGAGGCCAGGCCTGTGGGGCTGCTTGTCCAAAGGTGTTCAGAGATCCACCCCTGCAGCCAGGCTGGGGAACGGCTGGGCAGGATTTGGGGTGGGATCCATTTGGGGTCAGTGTGGAGGTGTCAAAGGGTGTTTTGTGAGCCACCCCTGCAGCCAGGCCGGGGCACACCTGGGCAGTTTTTGGAGCTGGATCTTTTGCCTTGGGTTTTAACTTTCATATTTTTCAAACCCTGCCCTGCCCGGTGTGTAACTCTGCAGTTTCCTGTTCATTTCTGCTCTCTCAGACACAACAAAGCCTCTCCGGGCCTGCTCTCCAGGGACACCCAGACCGTCCTGGGCCCAAAAAGTACAAACCAAAAGCCTCTGAGAAGGGGACAAGCTTGAGGAAATTACCTCATTAGCTGAAGCTTTAATTGGAGAATTAACCCCGATATGCACATGAACCAAACCTATCAAAGTGTGAAGGACTCGTGCCCTGCCGTCCATCTCGGGCTCCATCTGGGCAGTGGCCTCTGGCTCCCCAGGGGTACCTTTGAAGGCCTTTCCAATAAATCCCGACCTCATTCCCTCACTCCTGTCTGGTCTCTGTTTTTAGTGGCCTCTCAAGGCCTCAGATCCATTTGGGATCCCCTCAGCCCTTCTTGAGGGATGCACAGGGATAACCCGGTTCCCACAGGGCCCCTGCTGGGTGTTGTCCCTTTTGTCACCCTTGGGCACAGCTGTGCTGGAAAAATCTGTTCAACCACATTTTCCAGAACCAACTTCCCCCCGTTCCACCCTGGAGTTGCTCTCTCTGCCCCCGAGGATCTCCTGAAGCAGCTCTGCACTCGCTGACAATCGCTCGCACTTGTTAATCACCCCAGTAATTACAGCTGCTGTGGTTTCTGCCTCCCCAGCCCCAGCCGGGGACAGGAGCTGTTTCATATTTAAACAGTAGCAGAGCTGGATTGCTCTCCTGGGGAGCTGCTGGCCTTGAAGGCTGAGGTTTAATTCTCTGCACCGCTAATTAGATCAGGAAAACAAGGAGGGAGATGTAAGCAAAGGGTTGTAGGGGTGGTACCCAACATCTCCTCCTGCTCTGGGAGCCGTGTCTGGGCCTGCTGCGCCTCAGGAACGCCAATTTCTGAGGGACATTGGGGGGAGGGAGAGAGGGAATTGGGGTTTTATCCCTGGATGCTGCTGCTTCAGTAGCACAGCGAGGGAAACAAGTGGGAAGGACCAGTCCGAAGTTTGCACTGGATGTAAAAGCAGAAAAATTCCCTGGAGGGGGAGCTGGGAGAGGCCTGGCAGAGGGGACGGGGCTGGGATTGTGGTTGCACCGAGCTTTTACTCTGGAATTGCTCTCAGGGGAGACAGGAGCTGTGGGTTTGCCCCACACAGGCTGGGTAAATGCCACGAGGGTTTGTTTGGATGCGTTTGGGCACCAGGACTGACAATCCTTGGAGCAGCCAGCAGGAAACCCACAAGGGACACGGAGCTGGCTGCGAGCTGCGCACAGGACCCAGCTCCAGAGGCCACTCTGAAGCAGCCTCTGAGCTGTGGAGACCAAATGTACTCAAATTCAGAGCTTTACAGCCATGAAACAGCCAAAAAATCCATTAGGGGAGCGCTGTTAATGCGGGTTTCCTTTTGGAAGTAGAGAAAGCTGAAAGGGAAGCGGGGGCAGGAGGCTTCCAGGAGGCTTGGGGTGTTGAAAGACGTTTTGTGAGCAGTTCAGAGTGGATTTTTTACCACTTTAGCCACAGCTAAAATACTTCAGCAGAGTGGTTAAACTGCAGTGATGCAGCTTTTAGGAGTGGAGGCAGAACTGTGCCCCTTAAAAAACCCGAATTCTGAAAGCACTTTAACCCTTACTGGGTTCCATCAGAGGGTTAAAAGCTCAAAAATTCAAGGAGATGCTAGAAAGTTATCCTCGAGGCAGTTAAAATGCAAATGGAGAGGAATTATGGAAGATGTCCCAAGGCTACATGATTGGAAAGGAAATATTCGGTTTTTACTGAGCCGCTTTTCCCCTCTGCTGTTTTTGTGACTTTTTTTACACATGAAGATTTCTCAAGCAGGGAAGGTCTCATCAGTGTGGGGGAAAGGATGATTTTAGTGCAGGGCAGGGGATGATGATGATCATAAAAAACTTTTCAGAACTTGGTGCCGAGTGGGCTGGGAGGGCCTTTCCTTGGAGCCTGGAATTCGGGATTTAAATGACTCCATCCGGGTGCTGAGCTCCTCTCGGCAGAGATTTCTGTGGTCATCAATCTCTTCACCTTGGGAAGTCACTCGGGAACCCTCAGAGCTTCTCTGGGCGACCTCTGCCAGGGTCTCACCACCCTCACAGCCAAGAATTCCCAATATCCAATCTAAACCTCCTCCCTTTCAGTTTAAGGTCGTTCCCCCTTGTTCTGCCACTCCAGGCCCTTGTAAAAAGCTTTTCTCCACCTTTCCTGTGGCTCCTTCAGGAGCTGGGAGGCTGCAGTGAAGTGACCCCAAAACTTCTCTTTTCCAGGCTTGATAATAACAACAATAACAACAACAACAATAATAATAATGCTATTATCGTTGTTATTGACATTATTATTACTGTTATTATTATTACTGCTACAGTAATAATAATCTGCTTTTCCCTGTCAATCAGGGAAGTGCTTTGCTCTGAGCCTGTCCTGGGTTCCAGCCTCCCATGCTGGAGGTGCCTCCTGAGGACCATTCCCACCTCATTCCCTGGAGCTGCAGCTTCCCCTCCATCACCTGCCTGCAATGGGAGCCAGGTCAGGGCTACACACAAAGGATTTGAGGCCTGGAAGGTGTCGGAGTCAACAAAATCCACACCCAGTGCAGCCGCTTTATTCCTTTTGCAGTGCATTTATCGAGCACTTGAGGAGAAAAACCCAAAGTTTTGCTTAACTTAAGGACTCCCAGGCCCTGCAGAGGGACACCCTCGCAGCTGGAGCTCTGCAGGAGTCAGTAACAGAGTTTGTATTTCTCAAAAAACCCCACATTTTGTACAGTCTGACCTTTACTCTTAAAGCAAAGCAAAATACAGATTCCAGCTCCTTAACACGCTGCAGTTTGGAGCATTTGTCTTTTCAGGCTGGGACCGAAGGGAAATTGGTGTTTGGGACATTTAAGGGCCCATTTGCGATGTGTCACAGCAGGACAGAGCCTGCTGGAGGCTCCCAAATCCCCTCCTGAATTGAAAAGCTGAAGGTCAAGCTTAATTTCCCCCATTCTGCAGCACAGAAGGAACTTTGAACCCCCCGGATTTTCAGCTTGCAAGGCAAGCAGCTTGGACGCCTCGGTTGCATTGGGTCATTTGGAAAGGTTATTTCTGCCCTCTCTGCCTTTCCCTTGCTCCTTTTAAGGGTGAGAGTTTTATTCTGTGCCACAAATGGGCTCCAGGCTGAGATAAAGAGCACAATTTTGGTAGCGATGCATAAGCTGGAAAACAAAGCAGAGCTGTGAGGTGTTAAGCAGTAAAAGCAAGGTGGGAGAGTTTTTTATTGAGTAAAATGATGTGTAAAAGCTCTGAAAACACCATTAATTGTGAGTGGGGAAAGGCCACAAGTCCTGTCCTTAAAAGGCCTGTTTGGGATAATGGACACATTTATAGGGAACGCGATTTTCCTGGCAGCTTTTACCCCCAGGAGCAGTTTCCTCCCTCGGGGTGGGCCCCGGGTTCGTGCAGCTGCTCCTGTCTGGCACGGGGGACTCCTCAGGATTTGTTCTCCTGCTTTATGTCCCTGCCCTGTCCCCACAGAGGGGAATGTGGCTACCAAGAGGTGGCCAAGGCTGCAGGTGCAGAGCCAGAGCCTGAATTTGTGTCCCCTCTCCTGCACCAGTCCCTGGGTGGCTTTTGGCCAAGGGAAAGCTCTGCTGTGGCCACCAGCCCAATTCTTTGGGTGCCCCATGTTCCTGAGGCACCCGGGGGGGCCAGGGGAGCCTGAATTTCCATGCAGGCACCTGGAGCCTCCAGGGCTCCCTCTGGGGAGCTGCTCCTGCGTTCCTGGGAGGGCGGGTGGGTCCCCAGGGAACCGAGCCTTGCTCAGAGGGCCTGGGGCCCACCAGGGTTCCTTAAAGGACGTTGTCACTTAGTCCTGGGAGTGGGTGCTGGTGCCACGGGTGGCTCTGGAGAGGCTGTGGAGATGTTTGGAGTCTGCCCAAAGCTCCTGGGGAGAGCAGGAGGCTGCGGCTCGGGGAGCTGGTCATTATTGATGGTGATGATGATGGTGATGGTGATGGTGATTTTCAGTGGGAGATGAGTGAGCACCTTCCCTGCTCTCGAGGGCCGGCGTTCCACAGGCTGCAGGATCCAACTGCTCTGTTCCCAGATGGATCCCCTGGATCCCTGGCAGCGTCCAAGGCCAGGCTGGACATTGGGGCTTGGAGCAGCCTGGCACAGTGGGAGATGTCCCTGCCCATGGCAGGGGTGGCACTGGATGAGTTTAAGGTCCCTCCAACCCGACCCAGTCTGGGGTTCCCAGCTCTTCCCCCGAGCTGCAGGGGTGGTTGGAGGCCCAAAATCCTTCCAGGTGCTGAGGCTTTGCCCTGAGCAGCTCTGGCTCCTTGGCTGTGCCAAAGGCCCCTTGTGCCCCTTGGATTTTCCCACCCCTTGGAAGTAAGATTCCAATAAACTCTGCGGCAAAGGACAGGGAGAAGAGAGACCCTTACAAATTTTCCTGCTGACAAAAGGGGGTGAAATCCCACTCCCCAACCCGGAACTCTGCCCGAATTCCAGCTGTATCCCCGCTCCCAGGAAAAGCCCCTGGTGGTCACCCAGGCTGGGATGAGCCAGCCTGGCCCCTGTGTCCCCCATTCCATCCCCTCCCTGCCCTTCCCGAGACCTGGAACGTGCTGCATTTTCCGAGGCTGCTGCTGCCCTCTCCCCCCCGCTGCTCTGGGGAGGGCTCTGTTTTGTCGCTGCTTTTACAGAAGTGTCAGGGGCTCGCGGTGATGCTCGGGGCGGTTATTGCAGAAGTGTTTAAAGCACTCCGAGGTGCTTTCGGGCGCCAACGAAATTTAGTTGACAACGTAATAATAAATCCAGCCCCAGCAACACTTTTAATGAACATAAAAGGTCTGACTGATTCCCTCTGCCTCCCGCCTCACCCCTGATATCTCTCTCCTCTCTGCTTTGTTCCGTGCTAAAGACCCAATTTATGGGATCTGAAGGATGTTATGGAGATTGTGCAGAATCACAGTGTAAGGGTGTGTATGACAGAATGGGGAAATTATAATAATGTAATTTATAAGATTTCCATCTCTATCATGGCAAACAAGGAGAGCGAATTTTTGGAGCTTTTTAAGACTTTGAAGTGTGGTACAAAAATCCAATAAAAACTTGGATGGTTTAATTTATAGCAAAGCTCCCGCACCCCACTCTGGGAATGGAAATTCCTGATGGGATCATTAATTACCTGCGTGGTTTCTGTGAGAGAACAGAAGTCAAAGTTCCTGTTGTTTGTTGGGGTTTGGACAGTGCAGAGCAGCTTTAAATTTAAATTTTCCCAATCCAGTCTCTAATCTCATGAGAGATGAAATATCCAGAGTCCTCTGTTTAACCTCCCCCCGGAGAATGGGACAGGAAGCGGAGTGGTCCCAGCTGAGCTGTGATATAAACGTCCTCTAAAATATTTGATGTCTTTATGGGCATGGAAACCACACAGCTCCAAAGGTATCACCTTAAAAATCCTGGAATTCCACCTCCAAAATCCAGGAGAACACAGAGCTTTGTAGATTTACTTTGCAGTGTGATTAATGACTTTGGGAATAAGTCTTGAGGCTTGATCCTTCAGATGGAAGATCAGCTTTTATATTGATTTATCGTGGCTTTTGGGCTGAACTTTGCTCAGGTTGTTCTGCACCGTGGCCACTCAGCCTGGGAGCTTTGGGGCTCTGCTGGGACTTGTTCCTGTCCAACCCTTTGGGGGAAAAAAATCAGCTTTTTGCAATGTCTGAAGGTTTTAAAAACCATGAAAGGAATCTGGGAGCTGTCAGCCCCGGGGCGTGAGTGAAACGCAGCTGGAGGCAGGAGGACGGCAGCTCTGACTCCTTAAATAAATAAATAAATAAATAAATAAATAGACCTTCCTCGGCTTGGAAGGAAGACAGAAAAAGCCAAGCAGGGCCTAAATCACTGTCACTGCTCGAATGTGCCCGGGGCTGTGTCCTCAGCTGGTGCCACTCGCAGCCCTGTACACCCAGATTAGGCTGCAGTAATTGAAGAGGAGGATCTTTAATTAAGCAGAAAATCATGATCGTAAAACTGTTGCTATGCACCTCTTTTATCTGAGCCCTGTCTGAGCGTGTGAGGGTGCCCTAGGAAGTCCCAGTCCCTAAATTAAAAACCCCCGTTAGCTTTTCTGATGAGCTTTAAGCACCCTTGTAAAAGATCCTTCCCCAGTCAGCACCTTTTGTTCTCAGGTTCTCAGGTTGGGCACCTCGGGGCGGTGTTCGTCCCTCTCCTGCCCCAGCAGCTTCTGCAGCTCCTCTGGCCGCTGGGCAGGTGGAAGGAGGGGCTGTTCCAGGGTTCAGCCCTGAGATCCCCTCTGGAGTATTTTCCTGCTGATCCCTCCCGCGGGTTGTCCCTCTCTGCCTCAGAGCAGCCTTTGCTCCTTCCTGATTCCCCTCCAGCCCCTCCCGGGGTTTATCAGCCGGGTCTGGGGAGGTGCTGGAGCAAAATCCCTCCCTGGGAATGGAGGAGATCCCAAAGCAGGGGGGGAAAGTGACCCCAAAGCAGGGGGGGAAGTGATTCCACAGCAAGGGGAAAGTGACCCCAAAGCAGGGGGGAAATGACCCCAAAGCAGGGGGACAATGACCCCAAAGCAGGGGGGAAAAGACCCCAAAGCAGAGGGGAAATGACCCCAAAGCAGAGGGGTAAATGACCCCAAAGGAGGGGGACAATGACCCCAAAGGAGGGGGGACAATGACCCCAAAGCAGGGGGGACAATGATCCCTCAGCGTGGGGACCTGCAGGTGCCACCACGGGGGTGATGCTGGAGCTGGGGGAGCCTGACCAGTCTGGGACTGGGACTGGGACTGGGACTGGGACTGGGACTGGGACTGGGACTGGGAGG
>VZRS01009498.1:15872-26248 GCA_013398055.1 Ifrita kowaldi
AGGGGGGACAATGATCCCTCAGCGTGGGGACCTGCAGGTGCCACCACGGGGGTGATGCTGGAGCTGGGGGAGCCTGACCAGTCTGGGACTGGGACTGGGACTGGGAGGGAGGAGACCCCAAATTCGGCAGCCCTGAGCTCTTCTCCCCCAGTTTCTCCATCTCCTGAGGTCTCCCTGAGGATGGCAGAGTTTTGCCCTGGAAGCAGAGGGCTGTGGCCCTGCTGAAGTGCCCCCAGGGATTGAGTGCCACCAGCCCAGGGTCCCCAGGGTTCTTCTCCTGCCATAAACCAAAGCAGCACCACAAAAACAGCTTTTCAGGGGCTGAAAAAAAGGACGGATGAAGCTGTTACAGCAAAAGGCAAATTAAAATATTGGCTCTCAAAGGGCTCCTTGTTTTCCCTCTTCCCTTGGAATTACTTTTCATTTTATTCTTAATTTCCTTACAGCAGATGATGGCCTGGTCACCCAGCAGCAGGTGACAGCCACACCTGGGCCCTGGGGGGACTCTGGTGGTGTGGGGGGAGCTTCGTTTCACCCCATTATCAACAGAGAGCTTTATTCTCCGAGCACATCACCCTTAATCTGGACGCAGGCAGGGGATTGCAAAGAAATAAACCCAAATTAAAGCCTAAGAAGCTGCTGGGGTGTGATAATGAATGAGATACTGCTGACCCCTGGGCCTTCTCCCTCTTCTGGATAATTACAGAGGAATAACTGTATAAATCTTGCTTGGATTTCCATCCCGTTTGCTCGTGGAAATGGATGGCTCTGTGTGTTTTCTCTGCAGGCTGGAGGATTGTTTTAATTTAAATACTACAGCTTTGCAGCGCTTCGCTGTGGCAAGTGGAATTAAAAAAAGAAAGAACTAGGAAGGAGTGGAGAGTGAAGCTCTTCCTGAACTGGGCTGCTCCTCCCAGCAGCTGCTGGGCCTGCTCTGAGCCCCCCTTTGCTGCCCAAGTGCAGCTCCTGCCCCGCAGGGTTTGGGGTTTCCCCCTTAAAATCCAGAGAAGGGTTTGGAGGGGGCACTAAGGATCATCCCATCCCCTCCCACACCTCCCACTGTCCCAGGCTGCTCCAAGCCCCGTCCAGCCTGGCCCTGGGCACTCCCAGGGATCCAGGAGCAGCCACAGCTGCCCTGTTCCGTTTATTCCCTACAGGGATTTCTGGGATTTCTCTCCAATTGCTGATTTTAAGGGAGGTTTGTGCTGGAGGAGCAGGACAGGGAGTGGAGCACGGGAAGGTTGTGGTGGCTGCCCCATCCCTGGAAGTGCCCAGGGCTGGGTGGGACAGAGCTTGGAGCACCCTGGCCCGGTGGAAGATGTCCCTGCCCGTGGCACTGGGTGACTTCTGAAGGTTTCCCTCTGTTCTGATGAGGTGTTGGCAGCTGGGGGCAGAGGGAGCAGCACAGAAGTGCCCAGGAATGCAGCATCTGGGTGAGCTCGGATGGGATTTGCTGCTGCCGTGGCTCAGAGCTGGTTCCAGGGGCAGGGCTGGGTGAGGGAGCAGCTCCAGCCCCTCAGAGGGGTTTCTTTGCGTGCTGCTCTCCGTGCAGCATCCTCAGGCTTTGGCACCCAAGGCCGTGGCTCAAGGCAAGTCCGTGACCACGGCCTGACCCCGGCTTTGGGATCACCCTGGGATGCATCAAATCCCCGAGGAGGCTCTCAGCAGAGGGCTCCGACTCCCCGGATCTCCGCACGCAGCAGCAGATCAACAAAATCAAATCAGTGCTGTTCTCATTCTGAACGCAGAGTGCCCAGGAGGGCCTTAATGCAGTCGGAGGAACCACTTTGAATTTACACCTGGAACTCATTTAAATTTTTAAGGTGCTTAAAAGCCTGGCTGCCCGTCATTTGTGGCTGCTTCCCTCATCCTGGGATGCTGATGCAGGAAAACGTTTTCCACAGGTTGGGTGGGAGAGGCTGGAGAGCGCCTGGCCGGCTTTGTGCTGCTGTCAGGTTTTATTTTCAATCGCTTTAGGGCCTTTTCTTGATTTTTGGAGTTTGGAGTTGCTCGTTAAAGCCAAATGAAGTGTTAATGTTCGTGGCCAATGCAGAGGAAAGCTCTGTGTGCATCCATATCCATATGAAAGTGCTGGAAATCCCTAAAAGCAGGAGAGCACAATTTTTTGAAGTGTTTGATTCTAAGCTCATTTCTTGATTGCGAGAAGCAAATCCAGGGTTTGTGAACACAGAGAGACAACCCCAAACCGGGTTTTGGAGCTGCCTCAAAGATGCAATTCCTGTTTTCATGTTCTGAAGGGGCTGAGAAAGTATTTTTTAAAAATCTCTTCATAATCCTTTCACAGGCTTCTGTTTTCCCTAAAACTTCCCATCTAATCCATAAGGCTGGATCCTGCTGAATTCATTCCGTTGGACCAAAAGGTCAGGATCAGCCCACGCTGGGTGGTGACTGCCCCTGCCTGAGGGGGACTTTCCATGGAATGGTTTGGGTGGGAAGGAGATTTAAATCTCATCCCATCCCAGCCCTGCCATGGGCAGGGACACCTCCCACTGTCCCAGGCTGCTCCAGCCTGGCCTGGGACACTCCCAGGGATCCAGGGGCAGCCACAATTCCTGCATCACAGCTCCCACACCAGCACCACAGAGGCTGCAACTTCCCATTTCCCAACAATTTTCCACCTGCAGCCCGAATTCCAGCTGTGAGACATCCCCGGCCTGTTTGAGTTGGGAAGATCCCTCTTTAGCACTTTGGAGAATGTGAGGCGGGATCTGTGGCTGCTGGCTGGCTCCACGGGAGCCGGACGTGGATCCAGGGATTCCTCAGAGCGGTGCCATCCCTGGTCCCCCCTTGGCTCTGCAGCTGCCAGAGAGATTTTCCTGGTGCTCTCCAGCACCCAGAGACACAAACAGCTCCTGGCGCTGGGAATGGGAAGGAGCGTCTGCTTTGCAAGGATGGTTCAGGAAGGTGGAGGGAGAGATCCACCTGCTGCAGGGTTCAGATCTGGCAGCACCGGGGTCTGAAGGCAGACGAGGCACAGGAGTTATTCCAGGAACTCTGGGAACGCTGCCCTTCAGGAATCTGTCACACGGTGACAAGATGCTGCAGAACGAGGGCCTTTAAATTCTGCTTCCTGACACCAGCAGGGAAAAGCTGGAGCAGGTTTGGCCCCGGGAGGTGGAGGGAGAGGAGGATTCAGTGTTTGGTGGAGCAGCCATCCCTCAGCCCCCTCAGGACAGGCACAATCCAGTGCCCACCGTGGCTTTGGAAAACTCCCCCAAACGCTCCCAGGACAGCCAGGATTGCCCCAAATCCATCCCATCCCACTTCATTTCCCAGAATTAGGAGCTGTGGCTTCCCTGGCTCTTTGGGTCTTGAAACGAGATTTTCCTGGAAGCAGCAGCGCTCCAAGGAGAGAGGGAAAGCCAGCTGATTATCCAGGGGGGATGGCCCTGACCTCCTGCTGTTAAGGGATCGACCAACTTCTGGATAAATTCACTTCATCTTCAGAGATGTTTTATTCCACTTTGACCAGGGAGGAGAGAGCCCGGGGAGGGCAGAGCCTTGAGCGAGGAGATGTTCAGGAATTTCTGACAGCCTTTGGAGAGAGGCTGGAGGAGCAGCAAACATCCCCAGCCAGGGATTACACCGAAAATTCGAGCTGCAACTGCAAACACACATAAAGCAGTGCTTGGCTGCGTTTGGGTTCTGTTCTGGGGAGTGTTAATGATCAAGTAGTGGAAGATCACAGAGGTTTCGTTCCTCAAGTGTTAAAATAAGAAGCAATTAAGGCTGCTGGAAGTTGCCATGGAGGCAGGAGGGAGGTGCTGGGGAAGGAGAGTTGGGTGCTCGGGCTGGTACCAGGCATTGCTGCTTCCCTCCTTCCACTGCCCGGAGCTGGGCCAGTTCTGTAGCAGAACAGGGAGGATCTGCAGTGGTTTTTGGGGATGGTGGGGCTGTGTCTGTGGGATGGGGGCACAGATGAGGGGTGGGACCAGCTGGAGGGGGTTGGGAGATGCCCCTTTCCATCTGCCACGGGTGTGGGGGCAGCTCAGGCCCCTTCCCCTGTCCGGGGATGAGGCTCCCTCAGGGCTCCCCGCACCCTCGTCCCTGTGGGTGAGCACAGAACTGCACCCTGGCTCTCTTCCTTTTGGGATTTTTTCCTCTCACCCAACTGTTTTCGAGGCATCAGGCTCCGCTGGGTGGAGCTGGTATTAATTAAAACGGGCTAATTGCCAAGGAGCTCTGAAGGAGCAGGGCTTTGAGCTGGCCCGGGGGACGGGGAGTGAAGGGCTTTGAGAGCTGTGTAACGCTCAGATCCAGTTTTTGCTGTGTAATCCCTTCCCTGCCAGGCTGGGGATTGAGCAAATTGGCCTCAGCCGTGCCTGGGAGCTCCTGGGGTTATTCTGTCCCTGCAGTCGGGGCCGTGGGAGCAGGGGGGTCACGGCTGAGGCAGGAATTGACTGTGGCTGATCCAGGAACGTTCCCTGAGCCCTCCGGTTCCTGAGCTGTCTCTGTGCAGGTCTGAGCTGACCCCGTGCTGGGTGCTGACGGGTTCCCTGCTGGCACAGCAGCCTTCAGCCCCTGATTTATCAGCAATCCGGGGTGCTCAGGGGTTCCTGGGGGGCTGGGGGCAGCTCTGTCACCCAGCGCTGAGCAGGGCCCTGGCAGGCTCCTGTCACCCTCCTGTCACACCCTTGGGGACAGGCTGGACTGCAGGGCTTGGCCTGGTGCTGCCAGGGCTCTGCAGGGCTCCCCTGGGGCGCAGACACGGCCGGGCAGCCCAGCAGAACTGGCCCAGCCTCGCTCATTCCTCTGCATTCACCAGCTCCGCTTTAGAACTGAACTCTGTGAGTCCCCAGCCAGGGTGGGCGTGGGCGCCTTTCCAGGAGGGCCCGGTTTTTGTGACCCTGCTCCTGATAAATGGCTCAGTTTTTGTCTCTCGTGCAGGAATCCCTCCCTCAGCTCTCCGAATCCACCTTCTCCAGAGGTTTTGTAGCACCTGGGTTTGCCTGGAGGCCGTGAGGGAGAGGAGGCTCGGGGGAAGACGTGGGATTAATTTTAGCATCAGAAAATTGTTTGGGTGGGAAGGGACCTTCAGGAATGTTTGATTTCACTCCCTTCCACTGTCCCAGGCTGCTCCCAGCCCCAGTGTCCAGCCTGGCCTTGGGCACTGCCAGGGATCCAGGGGCAGCCGCAGCTGCTCTGGGAATTCCATCCCAGCCCCTGCCCACCCTCCCAGGGATCAATTCCTTCCCAAAATCCAGTCTAACCCTGCTCTCTTTCAGTTTGAAGCCGTTCCTGTCCCTCCATGCCATTGTAAAAAGGCCGTGGAGTGATTTCATCCCATTGAAATCTCAAGGAACATTTGCTTTTTCTCCTCTAAAGCTTTTCTGTGCTGCTGTTCCCCAGGCTCCAGGGACACTCACGGCAGCAGTGACGTGTGGAGGAGACCAAAGTGACTAAAATTGCTAAAAATTGGCCCAAATAGCCGGTGCTGCTGGGAAGAAGGTCTCTTAAGGGCGCTGGTTTTCAGAGGGGCCCTGGCTGAAGCTGTCTGGGCACCAAGCCCCGGCTGACGGCGCTCGGGGGAGCTGCAGGCCCTGTTTGCCCACAGGTTGTTGTTACTGTGGCACAGAGATAAATGGGCTCCCAGTGCTCCCAGTGAGCCCAGCTCTCGTGGGTCACTGTCAGCACTTATTCCCCTCAGGAAACGCCAGAGCTGGCACCAGGAGAGGCTGCTCCGTGGAAAACGGGGCTGTGTGGGCAGAGCCTGCAGGAGCTGGGAGCAGACAGAGCTCCCTGTCCTGCTTTATCCCCTCCTGGAGAAGGAGCCATCGGGATAAAACAACGTTACCCCTCCTGCCGGGAGCAGGGGGCTGCTCAAACACCCTTTGTGCGTTCCACCTCAGCAAACCCAGCCACGGAGGAGAGGGATCTGCCTCCCAGGAAGCCCTTTAGCTGTTCATGCAGCTGGATCCCGGAATCTGCGGGGCTGGAGCCTTCCCAGGCTGCGTGGAGATGGATCTGTGCTGGTCTGTGCTGCATCCTGGGGCTGGGCTCTCCAGCTCCAGCCACTCCAGCTGGGAACGTTTCCCAGGTCTCGGCTTTGGGTTCCCTCGGCGAAGAGCTGGATCTGGGTGGGCTTCGGGGTCGGTTTCTTTCTCCCCGTCCCGTTTGTGCCCCAGCACATCCCGCCCGGGTGCTGCCCTCCCGACTGAAGATGGCACTGCAGCATCTCCCAAGCCCCAATCCCGGGATCTGCGGCTCCAGCGGCTCCTTCCAGCCCTGCTCCGAGCTCCGGGAGCCGAGCTGACAGCAGCGACATGCCGAGCATGGGCAGCAGGGCTGGCTGCTGGGGCAGGAGCCGTGCGGGATTTGCAGGGAAGGGAAGAGCTGGGGAAGACTGCAGATAAAGCTGGAAATTGGGGATTCAGCTGAGGAGCTGCTTCCTCCTCCTCCTCCCAACCCCTTGATGCTCTGCTGGAGCACCTGATCTGTGTTCGAAGCCAAATCCGTCACGGGGGCAGCCTGGCTCTGTTCCTCTGACTCTGCTGCTCCGGTGTCTGCTGGCTCCGAACCTCCTGAAAATAAAACAGGGCCGTGCTGGGAGAGAGGGAAAGGAAACTCCCCCAGGCTGAGATATTTTAAGTGACCAGATTTCCAGGCTGCAGGCACTACTGTGGTTTGCAGCAGCCCTGGGTTGGGGTGTGCTGGGTGAGTCCCTGCCCCAGCTCCCCACAGTTTCCCATTCCTCAGGGAAGAGCCTTGGTGGGGTCCCAGTTTTGCCTGAATGCCCCCAGACTTTGGGCCCTCCACCCCCCGATGTGAGCCCAGCTCTCTGTGCAGTCTCCGGCCCGCTCTGAGGGGCTGGTCCTGGTGATCTCTCTGCCACCTCTCTCCTCACCTGCCAGGACCTTCCCTGCGGGTGCAGCTCCAACACCAGGAACTCTGCGCAGGCAGCAAATTGACTTCAGCTTTTGCCTTGAGCAGCTCCAACTGAAACAAGGAGAGAAAAGAGGGCAAATATTGATTAAAACCAGGAACCTGGTGACCCTGTGGCCGGGTGGTAGAGGACAGTGGGGTGGGACAGGGAGAAATTCCGAAGGATTTCTGCTCGCTCCCAACCCTAAGAGGCTCCTCCACCCCATCCCATTTGTCTCCAGGAGTGTTTTCCCTTAGACAGGGAAGGTGAGAAATTCACCTTCAAGAAATCACTGAAGGCTTTAAATCTGAGGCAGGGCCCTAAATCCTGAGGCAGATCTGCCCAGAGCCTCAGCCAGGCTGGGGCTGGGACTGATCCAGGGATCCAGGCTGTCGGATCGGGGAACTCGGGGCAGCGACGGGATTTGTGTCCCTGGGGCTCCAGCGCTGGGAATTTATTTAGCCTGGAAGAAAAGGTTTGAACCAGGTTCCCACAACAGACTTAAAGCAAGAAAAGTGTCTTTGACTCGAGGTTCTGATCCGTTTGATGTGCGGGTACCTCTGGGGGAATTCCTCCTGTCGCCGTGAGCTCCGGTAAATCACACTGTGGATAAAGCACGGAGGCAAGGAGGTTTTTTTCCTTGTTTTGCTCAGTCAGGCAAACAAAGACCTCTGAAGCTTTCTTTCATGTCTGTCAATCGGAGATCAGTTCTTGGGTTGGGTTTTTTTCGGGTAAACAAGCAGATGTGTTCCCTCCCGGCCCTGCAGCCTCAGGTTCAGACGCGCTGAGGAAAATGCATTTCCCGCCCGGAACGCGCGGGGCTGCTGAGGCAGGAGGGGAGCTGCTCATGGGCCGTGTCCTTTGCTCTTCCTCGTGCACATGGGAGGTTTCCAGCCTGGGTCACGCCTGTTCCTGGGGCAGGAGCCAGGACAGGGCTGGAGGGAACCTGGATGTGCTGCTCACAGCCAGAGCCCTTCCCGGCCCTCAGGAAATGCTCGGAGCTTTCAAACGGGGCTGTTCCCGCAAAAGGGCCCCGTGGTGACAAATCGGCTCTTTCCAGCAGTCAGCTGTGTTATTCTAAAAGAATTAATTAGGAAAGCAGCTAATAAATGATGTCTCAGTCCCCCGAGCCCTCCTGGAGCAGCGCTGCTTGGGTTCCTCACAGCCTGCAGGAGCCTTCCCGTGGCCTGGCCAAGCCTTTCCCTGCTCATTCCCATTAATCCTGGCCGCAGACAGGCCGGGATCATCAGTCAGCACACAGAGCTGGGCAGTGATTGATACCAACAGCTCCGTGATTGTGTGTCAGGAGTTCCTGTCCTGCCTTCCCTCCCCTCAGCTTTCCCAGCCACTGCAGCGTTCGGCTCTGCCCCGTCCCCTTCCCATTAGTGCCACACTCACGGTGCCCCAGCAGCTCCCTCTCCATGGAGCACAGGCAGCGCTGGCTGACTGGAAAATACATCACTGGCTCAGGGAGAAAAGGAGGCTGGGCCACGAGACTGTTCCCTCCGGAGTCAGGAGGCTCCTCCACAAAAACTGCAGGATATTGCTCCAAGGTTTGTTTGTTCGTGCCTCTATCTCGTGTTTTCTCTCCAAATCTCTGTCTCCATTCGCGACAGCCACGCCACAGAGGCATCATATTCTCCCTCTTCCCCGATAGGATCTGCCAGCACAGGAATGTTCTGGCTGAGGGGGTTCCTGAGGAGCTCAGCACTAATACCAGAGGCCTGATACGGCAGCCGGAATAAAATTGCATTTTTCTGGGAAGACACATTGTTCTGTAAAGGAGTGCTTGAGCCAGAGCAGCCAGGAGGGAGATTAGATCCTTGTCAGGGGACTCGACACGTTCTGCTGATCACAGGGAAGGCAAAGACAACCAAGAAAGAGTCAAGAGAGGAGCAGCTGTGCCTGGAGAGCCCCTCGTGCCTCGGGCGGAGCTGCTGCCAGGGCAGGGATGTTCTCCTGCTTTTCTCTGGGCAGAGGGCGGGAGCAGGACTGCAGGAAAGGCTGGAGCTGCCTTGCAGAGCCCTTGGATCCCGTGGGAGCTTCAAACCCAGGTCCTGGAAGGAGTTGAGGTTCTGTGCCATGGAGCATTTGTTGTGTTGGAGAGGGGCTGGAGGGACAGGAGATGGAGGGACAGGACCCAGGGAATGGCTTCCCAGTGCCAGAGGGCAGGGCTGGATGGGATCTTGGGAAGGAATTGTTCCCTGGGAGGGTGGGCAGGGGCTGGGATGGAATTCCCAGAGCAGCTGTGGCTGCCCCTGGAACCCTGGGCGTGCCCAAGGCCAGGCTGGACATTGGGGCTGGGAGCAGCCTGGGACAGTGGGAGGGGTCCCTGCCATGGCAGGGGTGGCACTGGGTGGGATTTAAGGTCCCTCCCAACCCATTCCGGGGTTTGTGTTCAGTTCAAACCCAGAGCAGAAACCCCAGGGGAGATTGAGGGCTCAGCTCAGGGGACTGGGATCAGGAGGGAATTCCAGCAGGGCTGCAGGACCTGGCTTGGGAAGGATCCTCCTTCAGTGAAGGAAACCTGGGAACATCTCAGTGCTTTTAGTGCAAAACCCACTGTGAGATGCAGAAGCTGCTCCCTGCAAGGTTTGCTGATTTTGCTGGGAATATTTCACAGAGCCGCGAGAGGGTAAAACTCACCTCTTAAATCTCATTTTTAAGGTTGAAAGCCTCTTCTCTCTTCACCACTTTTTATGGATATGAGGGTTAAATGAGCAGTGATTTGTCTTTACTTTGCCTTTTGCCAGCTCGGAGTGGAGCAGTGATTTTCTGGCTGCAGGGGAAGGATGTTCTTTATCCCTGCGAATTCCTCCACGTTCGGGGGAGATTTTAGAGCAGGGGGGGGATCAGTAACTTTGAATTCAGAGTTGTTGGGATGGTGAGACTTTCTCCTACATCTCGAGTTCAGCTGAGGCCTGAAAATGAGATCAGTCAACTTTACTCTGGCTGGTGGACCTCCAAAAAAACCTCCGTGAAAGGCCTGAAAGCAGAACCAGTTTGTGCCTAAAATCTCTTCTATAAAAGCACATAAGGATATTGTGATATTTCATTATAAAATAATGGATTTTCCTGACTTTCCTGGTGCAAAGGGAAGGTTTATCAGGTGATGTCATTGGACAGCTTGAAAAATCCTTCTGGGAGGTGTGGACGTCCCTGTCCATCCCAAGGAGGAGTTAATGATGGAATGTGGTCACCTGGAGAGCGACGGCACTTCACCCCTCAGCCTGCAGGAGAGGTCCAGGACAGGGCTCCACATTCCCAGGATAAGTTGTTTTTTCCTCGGGATATGAGGATGCCCCACCCCTGAGAGCACCGTGCTGCTTCCTGCCCGTCCTGGGCTCAAATACCCCGAATAAAAACCCGAAAGGCGAATTTCTTTATGGCGAGTACGTGACCGCTGCGATGGGAAAACAAGGAAACCGCCTGAGACAACTCCGTCTGAAATGTACGAAAAGCTGTTAAATATCGTCTTTAAACACGGCCAAAT
>VZRS01009500.1:0-204836 GCA_013398055.1 Ifrita kowaldi
GGAAAAGACTGAGGTACTTAATAGCTCCTTCGCCTCAGTCTTTAACAGAAGGACTGGTTTTCCTCAGGACAGCCAGCCCTTGAGCTGGCAGTCAGGGGCAGGGAGCAGAACAGAGTCCCTGCAGTCCAGGAGGAGGCAGTTGGTGACCTGCTGTGCACTGAGACACTCACAGCTCCATGGGGCTGATGGGATCCATCCGAGGGTACTGAGGGAGCTGGTGGAAGAGCTCACCAAGCCACTGTCAAGCATTTATCCTCAGTCCTGGTTAACTGAGGCTGTCCCAGATGACTGGAGGTTGGCCAATGTGATGCCTGGATAAAAAAGGGTCGGAAGGAGGATCTGGGGAACTACAGGTCAGACAGGCTGACCTCAGTGCCTGGGAAGGTTATGGAACAGATTGTCTTGAGTGCAATCACACAGCATGGACAGGACAACTGGGGGTCAGGCCCAGCCAGCATGGGTTTAGGAAAGGCAGGTCCTGCGTGACCAACCTGGTCTCCTTTTATGGCCAGGTGATCCACCTAGTGGATGAGGGAAAGGCTGTGAATATTATCTGCCTGGACTTCAGTAAAGCCTTTGGCACTGTCTCCCACCACGTTCTCCTGGAAAGTCTGGCTTTGTGCTGTGGTTTAGCTGACAAGGTGCGTTCGAATAAAGGTTGGACTCAATGACCCTGGAGATATTTTTCAATCTTAATGAGTCTATGATTTTATAGAATTTTTCTTCCTTCTTAAAATACCACATGATGAAATTTGGTAGATGGACGCTTTCTTTAGCACACTAAAATGTCT
The DNA here is from genome assembly GCA_013398055.1 of Ifrita kowaldi. Classification (NCBI taxonomy): domain Eukaryota; kingdom Metazoa; phylum Chordata; class Aves; order Passeriformes; family Cinclosomatidae; genus Ifrita; species Ifrita kowaldi. The sequence continues at coordinate 792 of VZRS01009500.1, forward strand.
TAGAAGTTTTGCTTATCACAAATACCAACGGTCTAAAAACCTGCAAGAGTAGTTGCCAAAAAAAGTGCATGAAAGAGCATATAGGACAAAGAGACCCTGTGGCCAACAGTGCGGTATATCGACAAATGCATAAAAATGTCATAAAAAGAGGTTCCTTTAAGACTAAAACTGTAAAAATTGAATTCATTGATGCTTATATGACAGCAATTTCTTTGATTCAAATTAACCAGCTGTTTTATCTTGTATTTTCAGTTATTGACAATATATTCACATCAGATTAGCAGACTGACCTTTTTTCTTTTCTTCAAGTGACTGTAAGGTTAGCCTTTTGGACTTTTGAAGTGGTTGGCCAGATGCTTTCAAAAGGAAGTTAAAGTATGTGAGTTTCAATCTCATTAAAAAGGCCTTTTTTTAAAACAAACTTTCCTTTTGTTCATATCAGCACTTACTTTTTTAAAAGACCCCAAGAGAGAGTTCCAGTCTATAGATCACTTGTCCTGAAGAAAGCTCTGTTAACTATTTATAGATCATGTCCTTTTGTACTGAACTAGATCAAGCAATTTATTCAGTGCATGACTGCAGGAGAGAAATTCATTTGCTCTAAGTGTCATCAAGGCAGCCTTTTACCTGCTATGAACAAGACCAGATGATCTGAATTGCTGGGCTTTTACTTCAAATGCACATTTTGACATTGTGTGGCGTGCCATCATAACTTTCAAGTTTTCAAAGTATTAAGCACATTCACAGAATGGGCAGTCCTCAATCACAAGAGCAGCAAATAGCACATAACCACTAGAATAAATCAAACACGTGCACACATTGAAATTATCTCTCTTTTCTTTAAAGTAGCACTTATAGATGCAAATTACCATTAGCTGCTTTGGTAGAGCTCACTTTAGAAATGGGAGCATGCCAGCATAGAGACCAAGGAAAAGAGCACAAAACAGGCATCGGCTCCTCAGCTTGACAACAACAGAATCAAAACAAAAGGAGAGGGAGAAGTGATGGCCTTCATCACCTCTAATCAGCAAGGGCTTTCTTCAAGCATTCACCAGGGAAGTGATCCTCTCTGCAAAACCTAGTAGAGAGGCTGTAAACAACAAAAACACTTCACTGCAGCAAATGCTTTGTTTTACTCCTTCAGTTTTCCTTGTGGAGTCATTATGACAATGACATCTCGTACTTGTAACCTGCCTGAGCCCACTGAGGCTACAAAAAGGGGTGGGGGTGCAGAAGTTAAAACTACATCAAGAAAATAAAACAGTGATTAAAAATAATTGACATCTGCTGGCAACAGCTTCAGACACAAAAAGTACAGCTGGTATGGGGAATATGGGTGTCTATTGTTATTGGATCCATGTGGAAAAGAAGAAAGAACATGACTTGCTCTCCTTTTCCCTTTGCTCTACAGAGACAAATGCCCTGGCTCTGCCCAGCTAAATACACTCCAGCCTGGCTACAGATATTGCTCCTAGATGGCTGGAAAATGGCGCAGGTGGTTCAAACAGTACTACTATCGTGTGCATACAGGGCACTTTGAAAGTTGTATTGCCCTCAGCTTTCCTTGTTTGATAGGATAATGTGTTAGGGAGAGTCTTGTTTTCTGTCTTGAAAAGGGGTTTAGCATAGGGACCAATGACAGGATCTGGGTGACTAGGAGGATTATGCTGGAGCTAAAAACACATCAATAAATAGATAGGTAGGTAAGGTAGACACCGCTGGTTTAGTAGCTATTGAGCCATGATTCATGTCTATATACTGAAATCACTAAGGAAGCCTGGTTCCACTCTTTCACTTCAGAGGCACATGGAGATCCCAAGCCCCAGCCCACTTGACAGTACAAATTCTCAAAGAGTAGAATGACATTATCATACCAACGTGCCACTACAAAACACGACAGACTAAAACTCATACTATCCTTTTAGAAAATCCACATTTTGGAATACATTTCTTTCTTTTTAAGCGTTCACCTAATACATATATTCATTTAGTGAATATTCATTTGATTCAGTGAAAGCTATGTAATAAGGATACACAAGCTAAGACAGATTTTACTTTTTTTTTAAATAGGCTGTATCACCAGAAGTTGGATCTCAAGCTTAGAGTCAAGAATTAATGAATTCCTGCATTGATTGCCAATGTGCTGCTGACAAGTCATGTGCAAGTCTCAAGTCTCTAATTTTTGTTTTCACAATTAGGAGAGAGGGGTGGGAATTAATGCTGGCCAGTGAGTATTAAGCCCAGTAGCACTACCCAGATATCCAGTTCCTACTGGTCTTCTGTCTATCTCCTTTCTAAACTGAACATTATGCATTACGTAGACTTCCATGTCTGATCTAAACAAAACATACTACAGTAATCTGAAGAGCATTTGGAATCATGAGGATCATATCCGTCAACTGAGAAGTGTTTTATTTCACACACCATTTACAACTTGATATAGAGATCCAACAAAATCAGCAGGCACCAAAACAGCTAATGAGAAAGAAAAGCATCACTTTATTTTATTTGGAAGTTGTATTCCACCTCGGCCTAGTTATATAGGGTGGATGCTCAGACTGGACACAGTCTGCCACTGATTTAAATTAGTTTTCCCATTGTACTACCATGGCACCAAGTCTATCTTCTCTTTAAATTAGTAAACAGCTAGAATAAGCAACTGTTTAAAAAAAAATGAAAGAAAAAAATGTCTTTGATCTGACATTGTGTAGTGACAAGAAGAAAGTACAGTGGGCAACTGGGTATGGATTTCATCCAGCAGTTCCAACCTGCTGCTCTCAGCTGTCACAACAGGATATAGGTCAACACCAGTCCTTTGGATATACCCAGCCCAAGGTTATTCACCACTTCAACTAAAAGCTTCACAAGCAAAATATCTGCTGTTGCCTATCTTCCCCAAATTGCCCCAGATGGTTCAGAACAATAAGCATATCATAGAATCAAACCTGATTCTTTCAAAAGCCAAATCTCTTTTGATCTCATCTGCAATGTCCTTTGATCAAACAGCCAAAAAGATCACTTCTGTATGCTCTACCAACATTTGGATTAAGGTAAACAATAAAATTATAACAGACAAGCTGTAATGTTTCTCAAGTATAAGAAAAAGTGTTTGTAGGAGAACTTTTCTTCGAGCCAGGAGATATAAGCGGATTTTCATTTTAGAAATAAAAATAAGCTTTGAGGAAGAAGAGTCTAGATGCAATAAAATACCTATAAATCTATTCACATTCTTTGGTTACTTTCGAAGCTCAATGACTTTAAAACCAAAGCAAGTGTTTTATCTGATAACTTTTCAGAAGCTGGTCAGAAGTAATAGCATCATGAAATCCTTACCAAATGCCTTCTATCATTTCCTGCTCCCCAACCACACGCTTGAATCATCTCTCTTGGGTATATCTGACCAGTGCCAAGACAAAAATACTCATTTTTATTGAAACACATCAGTAGTCTTGCAGGGAAAAGAAAGAACTGTAAAGAATTAGTAGTAGTAGTAGTAAGCATATTCCCTCTCTAGAAACATCTCCTCTAGCTTTAAAATAAACCCAGAAAAGGGAATAAGAATGTCACCACTCCAGATGTGTCAGTGATAAATAGGAAAGGGAAGAACACAGGCCAGCGCACAGGGGATAAGGATGCAAAGCTGACACAGCAGGTAAAAGATGAGATATCACAAGAGTCATAAGCCACTTACACAAAAGAGGAAATGCAAAAAAGTTTTAAAGTGTTTCCATATGCAGAACAAATCAAGTCATGTAGCAATGTAAAAAAGATGTTTGCATCTAATACTATTTACCTTAGAAGTTCATGGGATGACATTGTTTATGTTAACAACCTGATTACCATGAATTCACTCAAAAGGCATAAAAGTACTGTGTGTGAATAGATACCTCTTCAAATTCAGTATTTCCTCATGGTTCCAGCTACTTACATTTAAATAGGTGACAGTGGCTTGCCACTGACTTTTACTGGGGTAAATTCAAATTCACCATGCTAACAAAAACAGTTAAATAAGAAACAATATTTTCTTTTAAAAAGCCATATAAATTAAATTTGAGTTCTTTTTCATCTTTTAGGTTGAACAATTTTAATTACATTTTTAGTACATAAAAGTTGATATGGAAACTGTTCCACAAGTTGTTTGGAACATTCAGTTTTCCGATCTACGTAAATGTAGGGGAAAAAGTGAAGTGCACACCCTGAAATAATTTGGCATTAGAGACAGATTACTGACATCCTTTAGCATTAAACAAAAACAATTTCCTCAACAGAGAAACCTCATGAAGTGATTATGATACTGCAGCTACAAAATTGCGGTCAGCACCTGCTAAACAACCTCTTTATTTTAATCACCTATAAATATTCAGACTTTGGACAAATAAAAAATACACATCTTTTAAACAGCTGTCAAAAAGAACAGAGTAAGTTTTACACTGCCCTAAATAAAACATGCAATCACCACACATTAAGCTGCCTAGTTACTACAACACTGATATTATGGAGATACGAATTAGATATCAATTAGATGTCAGAATGGAAGAAAATGCACAGAAAATACCCAACAATCATGAGCTCTGCTTCTCAGTCAGCAACAGAAGGGGCATCCTGACACTACATCCTGACTGCTTTTGCTGGTTTAAATAACATGGGAAATGTATTTGAAGGTTTTGTCACAAAAGGCTTATCTTTCCCAGAATTGTACTATGGTGCTATCTCTAAAAACATTTTGAGATGTTTCAGAAATTCCATTAATATTTCTTAAACTGATTTTCTATCAACTTTTTTCTAAAAGCTTACAAGACAAGACAGAATCTTTCATTCTAGCAGCCATCATTTCATATTCTCCAGTGTAGTTGTAAAACATGAGTGAGATGAGAAAATGTGGGAAGTTTATCTGTGGATCCTAATGCGAAGTACTAGAAATCCCAACACTTTTCCACTTTCTCCCAACACTTTTAAATGAGTGCCCAATTCCTGAGCCCAGTAAATCTGTCTGGGCTCTAACACACATTGCAGAAAACATCCTATGTAAGAGATGAGGACCCTTGTACACTTGTATACATTCCACTATCCCAGTCATTTAAAATGGTCCTTGCACGAGAACACAGAGATGCCCCATTCAGGCATCTTCATGAAAGAACAAGAAAATCTCCATAAGAGAAATTCCTCCTTCTCTTAGGAGACTGGAGAAGAGCTCAATGCAAGGAGCACAATGATTCTGAACTAATTTTGCTCCCTTTTTCACATTAAACTCTGCCAGGGGCATCCCTGCTTTTAAGTGGATACGCCAGTCCAAATCACTCACCTCATACTACACAAAGACAGTATATGCACACAGTGTAGAAGCAATTGCAGTTTACCTTCAATGACAGGATATGGGGGAGCAATCAGCCGATCTTAATTTATTTTGAGAAGTGTGAAATTCATTCTCACTAAGAAACAAGATTTAACTTTGACATTATAACAGCAAGTAGTTGGAAGCACCAGAGAGACTGAAAAGACCACATTAAAGATTTTTCTCCATCCAAGCTTTAACCCAGAAAATAAGAGAAAATATAACTGCGCAAGGCATTCTTTGAGATCCAGGCCTTCAGAAGGCTGCACCTAAAATCCACAGAATTAACGTAGCTGGAAATTGAAAATTTAGGAAATGGTCAATGAAACAAAGCAAAAAGGTTAAGACCTTCCTAATATTTTTTAATAGCTTGAAAGGTAATATGCAAGTATATCAGCAGGAAATATAATACAGCGCAAATAGCAGGCAAAATGAAAAAATGAAGTAGAAGACAAAGTGTTTAAAAGCTGAACAACCTTTTTTACAATAATTCCAAAAGCAAGTTGCAAACTTTGGGGAAAATGCTCAGTAACATTAAAAGAAAACACCAGCAAATGAAAAATTAATTTCAGATTCAATAAAATAGCTACTGTATAACAAGGTCAAAAAGGCAAGGGACACAATTTCAGAGCAGGGAAATCATAGTCCCTGTCTATACAGAGGCCCTACTGAGAAAATCATCTTAACAGAGCTAACTTCACACATGAGAAAAATCAAACAGATCATAAGTGGTAGGGAGAGGGCTATAAAGAGCTTGGTACCATCATGTGTCTATAATTCAAGGCCTCATTATTCAAAAGGTGGTGAGGAATCAAGAACAGCACAGGCAGAGCAACAAGGACTGAAGGTGGGCTTGAACATACTGCTATGAAAAACAGCAAAACGTTGAAAGAGACAGCCTCCAAATTATTAGTGACAGAACTACATAATACCACACCATCACACTGACTTCCCTCCGGCACCACCATGGCCAGTGCTTTGACTTACAGATGAACTTTGGCAAACAGAGGACAGTCAGGAATAACAAGTTTCAAAATCTTCTACAGGTGTAATCATGATAGCTCTTGACTGCTGTGAGTAGTAAGGCAGAATTATGCAGAAAAAATTAGGATTCTCCAGAAAGAACCTTTTAAGCCAACGAGCAACAAATTTCCCTTAAGAACAAATGCCTCCTCCACCCACTACTCACGGATTCCCCTACTGGTTGTGGGAAGAAGACTCAAGAAAGAAGGTAGCACTGTCCCTTCTGATTTTCCTCCATGATCTTCCCCAAGCACAAGGACACTGATAGTTTACAGCACTACTGCTGCTCTGTGAGAGAATGCAATGACCCAGAGATCCGAGAGCCAGAGATCTGGCTCCTTTACCTTCTGCATGGAGTGGGATACAGCAGAGGACAGCCAGGGAACACAATGACACCAGTCCTGATTATTCTCAAAGTACTCTTCATAACAGAACTGTACATCAACCTAATGCACAGGTTCGGAAAATAGGCTTTCCTTATTCCTAAGACATTATTAACAGCATTTAGTGTGCTTATAAAGAGAGGAAATTTTGCCCTAATAATAATTTCATTTTATCCTGTATTCTAGGAACTTTCAGAGTTAAGTTGCAGAACCAAGTAATGAACTGTGTCTGTAAACGCTCCTTTAAACAAGCCAGTTAACCTAGCGTTGTGTGTACAGAGTCAGCAGATATGAATGGAAGCTTTGCCTGACTCCAAATATTTTAAATAAAATTGTTATCTGGAGCTAAACAATGTTGAATGATGCTAGCATGGTATTTTAACTTCCAAAAGAATCCAATAAGCTTGTGTGAATGCCTCTGATAGAACAGCACGCGATACTACAAGAACTATTAGAAAGCTACTGCTTGGAAATGAACGATAGGCAGAATTCACAAGCAAGCCCTAGTTTTCATAAGGCCATTAAACACACGTCATTTTCAACTTGCCACCACTTGCACCTCCCATAACAATTATTCTCAATTTATTTTCATCTGTTCCATAAAAAATGATTACTTCTGCTTTACCTAATCCTCCACTTACATCAACCCTATTGTTCGTTTCCTTCCCTTTCATCTTCTCCACATTAATTCCCCACATCGCTTTTGATCTAGCTTTTTATTTCCTCTTTTCCCCTACAGATTCTTCCTGATGAAGAATTTACAGCCCTAATGTTCATCTGACATGTATGGTGATATTTTATTGATTCACTACATTGTCTATCAGTTCTGTATAATGAATAGCATTATACAAAACACAAGATGGGTTGCCTTTGCCTTTATCTTGGATTTCAAAAAATCAATTTAACCGAACCTGAAAAATGCCCCATTTTATCAGTAAATATTCATATTTAATTATAATTGGAGCAGCATATGCAAGGAGCAGCCAGAGAAAACAAACATTTCCTCCTCACAGTCCAAAGTGTTACTCTTTGCCATAGTGGCAAGCCAAGTAAACAGAATAATTGCGATTTTCACTGCTGCTAAATAAGAAATAGAAAACCTCTCCAGGAACTGTTCTGCGTGGCTGTAATAAATGCCCACAGAAACAAGCTAACCTACATTATTCATTCCCCTACAGAAAGGATGGTCTTTTTAGAACTGGAAAGACTTCAAGAAGTGGAACAGCTGATTTTAGCAGATATAAACCGTAAGTTATATTTTAAATAGATGCTATATTCAATTTTTAAGGGGAAAAAATGGCATTTAGTTCAGGCAACTCTTAAAATTTAATGCTGAACAAGTGTAAGTTTCATGTTCATAGATTAATAGCAGTACCCAAGCGTATAAACCACTCAAAAATTATTCTACTTAGCACACTGTACTTATTCCAAGACCATAAAACCTAGGGTAAATTTTGTGTTTACTCAGTTGTGTCAAAACCAGTCATTGGGCAAAATCTCTGAGCAGTCCCAGAACTAGAAGCCAGGGCCAAGGCTCCCTTTCTTCCAGCCTCGCAGCCCCATGGCCATCCGGCAACACATCCCTCCTCAGGCATTCAGGCTCTGGCCTCAAGAATCTGGTATTCCTAACTGCAGCAGTAAAGCTTCAGCAAAAGAAAGGCTTTAATCACTTCCCACTACACAAAACTGGCAGATGGGTGAGTGGCTGCTGGCTCCCATGCTGAACTCAATACCAGTAGTGTTTGTTAGTCTAAAGGAGGCTTGTACAGGAACAGCCAAGCCACTGCTTGTCTACAGCAATAGGTAGGAGAGAGATTCCAGCACTTCACCCCAGGCATGATGGAAACTCAGATACATTGAAGGTTAATCCTGGATTTTTATGAAGGCCCCCCAGGAATCAAAGATCAACATACCATCTGCGTACAACAGAGCTGTATGAACAACTCTTGTTGTTGGAACAACTGATTTCTTCTACAGAAGAACTACGCTGGTTCTTTGGTTTGCCCAGTGAGTCATTGGTCATGTTCACCATCACACGGTCAGCCAAGATTAAGGCAATACCAGACAAATTTAGAGAACTAAGCTACACCAACATCCTTCTGCCCCAACTACTGGCTAGGGACAGTCAAACACGCCTTCTTTAAGGAAAAATGAAAAACACTTCTATAAAGGAAACATATCCAAAATACAGGGTTTAGGTCTCCTTCCTTCTCTTCTACCTGCAAGGGTTATTTTCATGAAAACAAAGCCTTTGCCCTTAGCCATACACATCACCTCTCCCCATAAAATGAACACCTCATGTCTGCCTGACAAGGATTTGGCAATGGCAGCATTTGCTAAGATAAAATTGGCCACAGCATGGTTGCTGCTCAACCTCTGGTTCAGTGTTTTGCAGGCATCCTAACAGAAAAGCTTTGGTGAAGGACTGGAGAAATAGTAACTTTAATGGGTAAACTAAAATGATGTCTGTTGTCTTTCTAGTCAATAGATGGTAGAGCAGACAACTTAATCAGTAAGCTTAGAGATACTTAGGAAACAGTAATAGTAAAAATACTTCAGCACAGACAGCTGAACTTGACCAAAAAATGCTCTTAAAATGATCCAGGAAACAAAATCTGTCTACCTATCTATACCAATTTTCAAAGCAATCATACTCATGACTGCCAGCTATGAAGTCTGACACACAGAGACACCTCCGAGAGTTCAGAGGTGAAGTGTCTAGGAAAGGTCAAAATACCTAGAACAAACAACAAGACCAGCTGTCAAAGCCCTAAATGCATAATGAAATGCTAAAATGCTAACACTGAATTTTTATAACTACATAAAGATGACACAATAAAGAAAATCAGGTATATTTCATGTGTTCATTTTCTCAGCAGTCTTGAAAAATTTTTGGTGTATTCCTGAATAATCATTCTAGGAAAACTGAATTCAGACAAGTTCATTCTGCAACAATAGACTCCATGAGCTGGAGCACCCATCATTTGGGTTTACTGCTAACTCCTGTTCCCTACAATGAATGATGTCTACATTTTCCACAAAAATAGCTTAAAATATGAGATTTTTTTTTAAAGTTGTGGAAGACATCTATTTTGCATTACAGCAACAGTTGACTACAAAATAATCAAAGTTTGTTAACATAGATATAAACTTTAATTACCTGACTGCGCATTGATCTTCACTGTGGGGAGTTTCCTTGTTATAACCACAACAAAGGTGATGCCTAATGATAGTAATGACAAGTAGGACAGGGAAAAATTAATATTCAGAACTAGTGAAAGGAAACTCTCAAAATACATGGAGCTTGGTGAACTTTATGTCCAAGAAAATGCCAGTTATTGCACTAAGTTTACAGGTCCTCTGTTTGTTAAGTAATTGCAACATCTGATTATTTTGTAGCTTTGCACATCTTTTTACAGAAATCTACTATCTTCCTACCCATGGACTCGGGATTGTTCAGGTTCAATTAGCTTCGATGCCATTAAGAGAGAGGCCTTGGGCACTGATATTCTCTGACAGAAAAATTTTAGCCACCTCACAATGAAAACTTTCCATGTATTTTTCCTCAGCACAGCCAGATAATGTAAACAAAGGAGGGATCTGTCTTTTCAAATGCTCCAATTCTTTCAAGGTATCAAGCCATTACACTATTCGCTACTTAGGAAAAAAACCCAACATAATATAGATACATTAGTATCGCATTTCATATCAAATATGTGCCAATTTTTTCATCTTCACCCATTTTATTTCCAGACAAAAGACAGAACTGTCCTAAAAGTGACAAAAATTGAATATACTTTCAGTAAAGACACACATTCTGTATCTGTACTCTTGCTGAAGGCATTAGTTCAGTTAATAAAGCTCAAAATAGCAAAATCCTCCTCACCATTATGTTATGTAGAAAGGATCCTTACGTCTTCAGAAGCAGAGAAATACTGAATAAAAGCAGCTCAAGTAGACAGAAAAGAGAGTTTGGAAGTACTATACACACCTATTTAACCTAGTAGTGGATTAAGATAATGTCAAGATGGAGTCATATCAATAGGAACACTGGTTTAACTGCTTTTATTTTATCTGTTGCCATGACTTTGACATGTGAGGAAATGTGGAATTAATCAATCCTTTTATGTGATTCCAAATAGGTGTAATTCCGCACCTACTTATTGATGCTTTTTCTTTTCTCCTGCAGTGCTTCCTGCTTTATAACAGACCTAAAAATGAAATCTGTATGTTGTTCACTGTAGGACCAGTGCAGCCAAACATAGCTGAATTGAGATTTGGAACAACAGGTGTGTAATGGTATGATAAGTTTGCTTCACTTTAAGTTTATGCAATCACAAAACCATAGTGGTAGTTTCAGGAGAAAATATTTGAAGGTCTTACAAGTTGTTGCCAGAATTTGATCATGTTAAGAGCCTACTTTTCCACAAGAAAAGTTTCTGAGACTCTATAATGACAGTGTGGTATCCTTCAACCCAAACCAGATTAAGTTACCTTTCTGAACCAGCTTAAACCATGTCTTCTTCACAGGGCTGCCTGCCTCCCTAACATAAAAAGCTGGCAGCTCTCATTACACATTCACTATGGTTTCAGCCCTAGATGCTGAAGAGAAACTGCAATAAACTCACTACTAAAAAAAGTGGAAGAGAAAAAGGAGGAGTTTCCAAGTTACACTTCCTCTGACAGCCTATTTCTCCTGCCTTGCTGGACTCAAAGCAGACCAGAGTACGGGGTATCGAGTGGGATGTGCTCTTCACACTCAGTGGGGTCTTTGCTTAAATACACACACAGACATGTGGATGCTGACATTAGACAGGCAGCCACCAGACGAGCTCCTTCAGTCATGAGGATGTATCTCATCTCTGGCACCGAAACAGCCAAATATACCCACTACAAGCAATTTAAAATATTAAAACTGACTTTTCCATTGTCACTTAGGAATCCGGGCAGAACTGAAAAAAAAATGGTAACGCGGGTATACTGTAACTAAAGTAGACATTATCCATTCCATTTTCCATATGGAATAGCATAGCTCCTACAAGACCTTGCACATTGAAGCACTCTGGGGGAAAAAAGAACAGTTCATTTCTGTGGAGAGAAACTTGGGGCAGGCCTTTCCCACATGACAAACATGCTTCTGATCCCTGAAGTAACCAGTGCCAGATAACCAGCAGTTCCTCAGTGAAGAGACACTTTGGTATCATTAGAATCCTTCTACCTATCAGCAACTAATGACCAGTTAAAAGAAGATTTAAATACTTTCTCACTCTATTAAAACCATTGATCACCTATTTCCATTAAAACTGACATTATAAAGTAGCATGTACCATGAAGATCCAGTAACAGCACAAGAATTTTAGAGCTTTCCATGATCCTAATAAGCCATTTTGTTGTGCTAGATCTGATACCTAAACTGTCAATAGCTCACATCTGTAAAAGCCCCATTTCCTCTGTTATGCAACATAACGCAGAATGATCTAATAAAACCATATTACTACTAAATTTACAAATGAAACAGAACAAAAACCTCAATCCCAGAAAAATAAAAATTGTTTTTCCTTATCCCATCCTGAGACTTACAAAACATCACTTTTTTAACAAAAGGTATACTGCAACCACAACTATTTTTTAGCCTTGGATGCGTGCTATCAAAATGGAGATTATGCCTACTATTTTAAATACAGATGCCTTACACTGGAACAAGGAGAAGAAGCAGACTGTGCTTATGATAAGGTTTCCACAGAAGTTAAAGGACAGCATGCAGCTCAGGGCAGGATTCCTACAGCACTGAAGTTCAAGGTTATCTAAACCCAAGAGATTGCTCAGACAAAATATACTTCCTTAAGGAAGGCCAAAAGGTGCAACCAGGGAAAAAAGAAAGAAAAGAATACCAAAAAATCAGTTCTCCCTGATTGAGAGATTTAAGATACTGTAAAAAAGTATCTTAATAATGCTATGCTTTTTCAATAATGTGCTAAAATATCATTAAATATGATGCACACATTTATATAAGTAGTATGCACTTAAACACATACACCCAAAACGTAAAGATAAAAGCGTGAATATTCATGTAAATATCACAAAAGAAGCATCAATGCAAAATATAAGCAAAAGAGAATGATCCCACCATTCCTTTATGGCAAACCATATAGTAGCTTTACCACTAAGAAAAAGTTAAATTACTTCACATTTAGAAGCAGCCAGACAGGTCCATCCTGCCCTAATGATCATGAGGACACCATTCATTAAAGGAGTCCTTGTCTACATAACCCATTTCATTCCTTCCAATCCAACAGCACAAGCCAAGATGGCTCCCTGCATAGGTAAAGACCACCCAGGAGGGTGTACCATAAAACCACAGCAAAGCTGTATGTAGAGCTCTCCTTGGGTGTATTTGATTTAGCAGAAAATAATGAACACCCTCTTTGTAAAAAACAGTTATATAAAAATCATCTTAACACATAGGCCTTAAATCTGGATATACAACATCCTTAAATTGGGAATATCTTTGTCAACGCTGCCTTAAATTAATTGTTTCTAAAAGGAAGTATACACCAGTTAAATGAATGTGTCTATTTTTTTTTTTAAGCCAAAAAAAACATTTAAAGGCTTTAGTGTGAGAGCATGATATTCTAATACATGGTATTGGCATTACAGGAGTCATTCGAAGTATAAAAGGCAGTGTGGAAAAAAATATCAAGATACCTGTTGGGGAAGATGACAAATAGCATTAAAGGCTGGCACACTCAGCTGGAGATAAAGGGTATCTACAGGTGAAAGGCTCAGACATCTCTTTTCTTCCCAATGTTAATTAATCTTCTACGTGCTTTGCACAGATTGGGTTTTAATGCCATTACTTCACAAGGAAAAAAATTCAACACAGCCAAGATATACTCTGAGATTATCTGAAGTCACAAAGCTGTATCTAAATCATATTGTTCCAACAGTTGCCTGTACTTTTTATTTAGTCTTCAGACATTTCTTGAGGACAAGACAAAATTGCAAAATTTGCACTGCGCTTTCTTCAGTGCTGCCACCAATGACAAGCAGGTTCAGAGATGAACTCCTATGTTCCACTGAAAATGCGACACAGGATAGTGTTGTTTTAACGAGAAAAGAAAAAAACAAACCAAAACAATCCAACCAAAAATAATTTAATTGAAAAATACAACCAAACTTTGCCATGTGGCTTAAAACAATTCTTGCTTCAATATTTTTAGAAGATAATTAAGCTTAAATGAGAAAGAAAATGCATTATCAGATTTTGAAGAAATAATACAACATGTCAGCCCATGGTTTTAATTCTGATCTAGAGAAGTTGAATAATACGTGCTTTAAAATTCTAACTTTAAATATTGAAATATGCTGGTAATTAAGAAGGCATACAACAGAGATGAAATATAACCTCAAAGACCAAATGAGAATTTATACTCTGAAGTCATTTCATCTGTTAATCACTCCAGCTATCTGTACCAGAAGTACACTTGCTAAAATCATAAACTAATGGAGACCATTACAAAATTCCATCTGAAGAATATCCACAGAAAGAGCCAGGCAGATCTAGGAAAGCAGATTAATAGTCCCAAATGACTGAAAAATAACAGAGTCTTGTGCAACATTGAACATATTTCCCAATGCCATTTTCAAAACAATTTCCCACCTATTCTGGAAAGCATTACTAATGTTGAATTTTCTGGGACACACCCATAGCTATTCAACCAGCTTCTGTCCGGAATGTGAATTGTTCAACAGGTTCAAAAGATCCCACTCTGTAATACTCCTAAAAGCATTCATTCTTACAGCCATATGGCACTTTGGTTTTTTCAAGCACATTTTTACAAAGCACAACCACATCTCGTGAATTGGGATTTATTAAATAAACTACAACAAAAGAAGTAATGAAGATTCGTACCCTGCAGAGCCAGCCTGAGCAATTCTGAATCACCAATGGTTCACTTTGGATTGTAGATGTAGCCCACATAAGGGGCCAATATGACTTGATCTCACCACAGACACTGGCGGTGTAGACTGAGAGACTGATTGTGACTGACAGCAACCATCCCTTGGCCCTTTCCCCTCTGCTCCTATTAACTCACCTATTTCTGCAAGTTTTCCTTTGCTAAGGAGAAGAAAAATCCATCAGCTCTGTAAAGGAGAGGATCTGTTTCTTTTTTGTCTTGAAAATTGCTGCTATCTTATTCCAGCTGGTTTTGTTCTTGGTCTGTTTAACTCTTAAAGGAAGCCCAGGTTTCCAGTTTTCTGAGATTTGGATATACTATATATCTTTCTATCTCTATCCTTCTCTTCATTTATTGCTGTTTATCTTTAGACAACAAAATCGTCTTCATTCTTGCTTATTGCATATTAAATGTTCAAAGCCAGACTGGATGGGGCTTTGAGCAACCTGATCTAGTGAAAGGTGTCCTTGTCCATGGCAGGGGTGAGTCTCTGTGTGTGTAATTAGATCTTTAAAGGCCCTTTCCAACCCAAACCCTTCTGTGTTTTCATTGTGATGATTTGCCACCAGTGTAGCTTTCCTTTGTCAGTTTAGATGATAAAACTAATACAAAAGAAGCTAAGCTATTCAAAATTATGTTTGTTATAAATTAACAGTATGCAAACCTCACCATCGTAAAAATCAAGATGCCGGTTTGGCTTAATAAAAAGGTGTATGATTATTTCCCTCCTCCCCTATCAGCTAGGAGAAAATATTAAATTAAAACAGGATAAACTGTGCATGCAAACTAGTCTGTTGCCATCAAACAGCTGGGCTGCTCCAACAGTGACAAAGAGGTCACTGTGTGAAAATACACAGCGATTACAGCAATAAAGGAAACAGCTGATAGAGGTTAGGTGGTGGAAACAAGAGGGCAGCCACAACAGAAAGACAAGGTTGGAATGAAGACGAGCATGGGAGAAGCAGAGGAAGAGCCTGACAAAAGGCATGGGGCTGGGACATGGCTACAGGATGAGGGGGAAGGGAAGAGCCTTAGTACCAAAGTTGTCCAAGTCCTCCCATCCTTACACTGCATTTTCAGTTTCTTATAACTCAGATGGACTCTATTTAGGCTGAACAGCCACTCAGAAGTGATTTCACAGAGGGGAAATTTCAGAGAGAAATATGCAGCTATTTCTGACACAGAACAAGAGTACGTTTTTGGCCAGATTACTAAATTTTATTGACTTTTCTATGAAAGGCTGAAACATCTCCTTTATGACTGGAACAGAGGCTTGAAAATCTGCCTGGGAAGTGAAACAGTTGGAATGCACCTCCACCATTCTCCTACAAACTGCATAACTTTGGACAAGTTCTATGCATTTCAAAAGGCAAATCCTATCTATATCTGTAGGTCACCACACTTCACAGCCACGGTTCCAGAAGATTCTTCCTGGTATTTAACATATACCAGCCCAGGGAGGAACACAGTCTCCTACTGAAATCGTGGGTTTGGATTGTAGAATACCAGGTCAAGCATAAAACTAGTAAGACTATCACCTCTGGAGTTTCAATGCTTACTCCTGCTAGGGTTGAGCAGCAAAGGAAGAAGAAGCGGCATAAACAACTCACAAGCGACAAAAACTGGACACTGAGGGCCCCATCACTGGAGAAACCAGACTGGGACAAAGATCAGATGTGTCAGGGAGGGAGGTGCAGAAAAGACAGAGAGGAAAATTTGGAGCAAGAAGTAAAGCGGGCAGGGGGAACTCACTGAGCAAGAAGACTAAAAATGGAGGAAGGAAATGGAAGTGGTAACAGAAACACGTGAAACCTATCTCAGAGAATGGAAGAGAGGGAAGCATGCACTGATTGTTCAGGAAGAAGGAGCTAGAAGTACAGAATAAGGCTAAAGAGAAAACTACCTAAAGAGTGAGAAAGTGATCTTGGAAACAGAGCTACCAAACAGATTGTATGGTAGAAGAAATGGGGTAAGCAAAACCAACAATGAGGCCCTGGAAAAAGAAAATAAGGACCAATACATGGATGAAAGTCTGCAGGCCTGTGGAGCAGGGCACAGCTGTGTAGGAGAAGGTTCTATAGAAGAGAACCAAGACTAATCACTGATTGAAGTGGAAGTCCAAAGGGGAGACTCGCACTAGACCAGCCAATGAGCATGAACCAGACAACTGAGGAATGGAAACTAGGACTAATCAGAAGAATGAAACCAGAAGAAAGACAAACTCAAAAAAAGCAGGACTTGAAAAATGACACATTAGTAGCAGTGAGGAAAAAGACAAACACGCAGCAGGCACAGCTTTTGAAAGCATGATCACCTTTTTAGGAATGGATTCTTCCCAGGAAGTAGCCAAATACCACTTGCTGATGGGAAGCAGGGAATAAAATTGTGTCTTTTCCTTTGTTTGCGTGCGTGCAATTTTTCGCTTTTGTTTTAGTTAACTGCCTTATCTCAACCCACGAGTTGTTTTCCATCTTATTCTCTCTGCCCTGAGCAGGTGAAGAGGGGGCGTGATAGGGCAGCTTTGTGAGTATCTCATGTCCAGCCAAGGTCAATCCACCACACTGGTACATACAACATGACTTGGAATAATTTTAGAATTATGGAGCTACAGGTCTATTTTGGTTTCCAGTTGATCTCAATTTATTGTATGTCCTTGAGATATGTAGATATTCTCTGGAACGTGAAATATTGGCAATAGATTATGACTACTTAAATCTGATTCCTTTTTCTATTCTTGATAAGCCACAGACAGAGATGCATTATTGTTAATAATTTAGAATAATTTCCCTCCTCCTGCATTCCGAACAGCCTTGTTTTCTTTCTTAACCCTTTCAGTAACAGTACCTTTAGCCTGATCTCAAAAGGAAAAAGAGGCTAACAAAATGCACATTTATTTGCATGTCCCTCCTCTAAATTCTCACCACACACTCAACTTCTGAACCCACTGACTGGTCAGTATTAACCAGACATATTAAAATCCCTTAAAGTTCATGAAAATGAAAAGCTGCACAGTGGACAAAATGAGTGCTTCCATTCAGCTCTTGGACAGATAAGAGCAATTTGGTTGTCATCCAGCAGCTGGACTGGCCAACCTGTGAGTGAATACACAGCAGACCCAGTCTTGCTTTCTGGCAGGACTAATGGGGAATGTGAAGCCACTGTGGACAGAAGGAGGGTGGCATGGTGAGAGGCAAATAGAGGAAATGACTGGGTGAGGCCCAGGGCAGGAAGAGGTATTGCAGTAAGAGTGTCCCAGCAGACACAAAAGGAGTTACTGATGTGCACAAGTAACAGGGACCCAAGAGACAGCCCTGCAGACCAGCCAGTTCCACTAATGAGAGATTGCTTGCAGCCCACTACATCTCTTATCAACGTGTCCTAGGTGCCACCATCTGAGGCAGTAGGGCTGGACTGCCCTTCCTTTCACAGGGAAGATAATAGCAATGTCCAGTGGCAAAAGCAGCTCAGCTACACTCCTGGAAAGCAGAGCACTACCAGCCTGTTCCTGCAAACTCCACTTGGTCTAAATGACATCATGACCACAAAGCAGCCAGTGCGGGACAGACACGGGCAGAGCATCTGTTACCTTGCCTTCCTTCCACTCATTTTCCTTAAAGATCAACCACAGCTGCATCCAAGTATCACACTCTGAATATTTAACACTGATCAGACACTTCCCACTGCAGCTTTAATGACATTCTTTATTGTAGAAGTTTCACAACATGGCACAAGGCACTGTTACACGGAGTTGCACATGCCAGCTCTAAACAAATTATTCCTACTAGTAGCAGTACAGCAGCATTAATGCAGCACTGCCCAAACTGGGTTAGTCAGCACAGGCTCCTTTGTGTTGCAGTGAACTGAGCCATGTAAACACATCCTAAACAGGGAACAGAACACAATGTCTTGGGTGACTACTGTGTATAAATAGCAAACACAACTGCTATCCATTCATGGGCCCGATCATTTGTACTCTAATCTTAATTTTCATCCTCCTACAAACCAGGTTCCATGGTTTTATTAGAATATCCTGCTTGCATTCAAATCTTTGTTACAACAAGCTTAATAGCCAGCCGTACAGCTGTCCCACTAGTCTTGTATAGCAAGATGTATTCCACAGATCCCCGACTGCCACCAACAGCCAACATGGACACCAAACGAACTCTCATGAACAAAGCTATGTTTTCTTAATAATAACAGTTGTATAAACATAAGGTCTTCTCAGTTAAAGGGAAACCAACATCAAAAAGCAGTAAAACACGGAACCCTAAACCCTTCTTTCTTTGAAGAAACACGTTTGAAGCGAGGTGTTTCCAGTTATGGGTGAATGAAATGAGAATTCAGCTGCAACAAACGGACATCCAGTCTATATGAAAGACTAATTAGATCCATCTGAGAAGCTGTGTCTAAAACTGCTTCACGTATTTCAAAGGAAAGCTCTTCTAGTCTATCTTTTGAGAAGACTACATCAAAACATTTAGTCACAGCTGACGCACATCTATCCACTACAGGAGCAATATTTTTCATAAGCCATAAAAGCTACATTTAAGTAATGTTAATAGTCTGGTTTCCTTAAAAATTAAAGGAGGGGAAAAAAAGCTGCAAAGAAATTTAGAGCTAAGAAAGCAACTCAAAACAGCAACGACCTTATAGTTCCTCCTTATGCCAAAGCATCAAGAGATTCCAAAATAGAGTCTTATACTGAATATTAAATGTGCTGAAATTTGCTCAGAGAACAGAATTAAAGATGAAGCAGCATCCAGGAGCTGCAGAGTTAACTACGGCTTTTGTGGCAATAAGCCAGGCTCTTAACACTACATTAGCATTCTTTTAAATGCAACTATTGTTTCTGCTGAACCAGCAGGAGGAGCTCACAACATTTTTTAATCTATTCATTCTACAAAATTTGGGAAGAGGGGTTGGGATGTTGTTGGAGGCGTTTCTGGGCACAGGAAGGAGTTGGGTTGGTGCTTTCTTTCCAGTTTTGTTGGATGAGAAATCAGTGGAAAGAAAAGCATCCAAGTAATGTTCATGTAAGCACTGCTTTTAGAAATTAGAAAATTATTATATGAATATTGTGGTGCAGGATGTCAAGCGTGTATGGCACACAAATGAACTGAAGCAACACCCACAACCTCAAGGTGTTTTCAGTCCTACACCAAAAGACCGCAGGAAGACTGAAGGGTGACAGGACACATTAAATGCTGTATGCCAGAAGCATGACTTTCTGAAGTAGGAAGATGCTATGTTATTACTCTGTATTGTTAGAGAGTTTTAATTTATATTTCAGTTTACTGTTCACTGGAATTCCTGGAACCATTGGATCATTACCCATGGCAGAACATAGTCTCTATTTTCATACCACAGGAATTCATGCTATGAAGCCACCTGTATGGGTAAAACTATTCATTAGGTAATTTAGAATTAATCATTGAAAAAACCTAACTCCTCCTCTGCCTACTAAGAAATGTATTTTAAAGCAGTGAAATCTGACTCTAACACAAGGAAAATACAAAAAAAATCCAAACTGACCATGCCTGCTTTTAAAATATTTTGCATTTTAGCATTTCAGACCTTTCAATGCATTTTGTTTTTAAAAATGTCTTGTAGGCTACATACCAGTGCCAGACCGTATGCTACTGTGAGTTTTGTAGCAGAACTACAAATCTCCAAAAACTTTTATAAACAAGCTATTACACTGCCCTGACATAGAGGGAAGAGCATATTTAAAGCTACACAGTGAATACATTACTTTTCATGCCATTTTTAACTCCCAAGCTTGTAGGTATTTTCTCTATATGCTTATGGAGTACTGTGTTAACAAACTAATCTGAGACACACAAACCCACTCCAACAATCTCTCTTTACAAAGCAAATATGTACCATCACATACTTACTGCTAAACTGGCATGGTATTTAAAAAAAACATACAATCCAGACACACTCTGCTTCTCTTCTGGCTTAGTACAAAAGCACACCTAATACAAGTACATACAAATATTATCTGAGTATACTCAGTATTTGCCTCTATCTCATGTAAGGGATCCCAGCACTTAAACTTCCTGAGACATTCAATGCAGCAGAGCGCAATGGAAATGCATGCCAGAAACACTGAGTTCACAACAAGATACTGAGGCCAAGGCCACTTTCATTAAAAAAACACACTGTCAGCAGTCACAGAAACATAGCAATTAAAGCAGTTGCACACAGAGTCAAAACTCAAGGATCAGTGCTCTCCTCAGATGGAAAGATTCAAGTGCACAGTGCTTACCTCCCAGGAGCACCTGTTCCCACCCCAACAGGATAGGATGGGGCAACCTCTACACCTACAGTAAATCTGTCACTATAGAAAAAGGAATGCAGGATCTGTAAAGCCACGGAGTCTGCCAAGAAGCAGGAGCACTGCTACTACAGCCAGTGCTTTGCAAGGGTGGAAGCTGGGGGCTTTGCTCTCACCACAGCACTAGATTATGCACACTGCATTAAAGTGACATTATACAGAATACACAGGTCTTACAAACAGAAAATGCTCTGGATTTGAACCTGATTTAAGAGATTGAAAGTAGGTATACAACCTTTACAGTAATAGTTTTATACATATACAAGCTTTAGAACTCTGTAACAGAATTTTGTTCACACAACTGTACGTGTACTGCAATGAAGAGTTTGTGTGCTATGCTGCAAGTAAAATGCAAACTATGTGGAAAAAGGCAGGAAAAGTTTACTGCTTACAGCTGAAAGGATTATCTAACTGATCTTGCCCCACCCACTTGTGCCTTTACACATGCACTTCCCTTTCATTCAAACTAATACTGGACATGGGAACAACAATACATTTTATTTCAAATATATAACATATGTAACAATATATACTTAGAACTAGTCTAAGCAGAAAGTCTTCATCTACTGTTTCTAAGGATATATGTTAATTTGTAATTCAACTGGCTGCCCCTCTTATTGTTTAAGTTCCTACAGGTATTTGCTTTTCATCCCTATTAATACAGCACTCATATTTCTTTCATATGACGAATTAGTTATTATGTGCCTGAAGTATACCAGAAATGTAGAATACTAGTAATAATAATTCTGGTATTTTATTGATTCTCTTAACAAGGTTATTAATTTTATAGTGATAGAGCTGGGCAATGTTATTCTTCTACACAGACTACTGGAAAGACAGAACTTAATATGCACTGAATTACTATCCCACTCCATTCTCATTTGTGCTTAAGGAATTAAATGTGAACTAAGCCTGATTACAGCAACTTTCTGTATCATTGCTCTGATTTTCCATTATACTATTCCTTGTTACACTTGATGCTTTCCATACTTCTATTTGATTTTTGGGTGGTATCTTTACCTAAGCATTTTTTACTCCCCCCAAAAGAGAATTTACAACACAATGAAAGTATTTCCTGAAGTAATTTTCAAATCAACTTACCCTTCAGACATGAAATTTACAGCAAATGAATACACCAAAGTTCTCCAAATTAAATGTTTATTATATTTGAATGTGAAGTCAAAGCTTAACCCTAATTAGATAAACATGAATTCACTAACTACAGTAAAACATTCACATAACTATGCACCCACTCTATATTGATCATATAGGATGTATTCAAATAACAATGACAGCAACGCCTTAGATTTTATTTTTATTCTGGCATTTTGTACTATGCAACAGGTTTTCTCTTGGAAATGTTAAGAGGTACACAGACTGATTTTTCACCCACACAGGTATCTAATAAATTCTCTACTCCTCAAGAAAAAGACAGGGGAAAAATATTGGGTTTTTTCCTAAAAATTATTAAAAACATTCATTCCTCACTGGACTGAACAAGCTTCAAAAATTTTTATAGAAATTTCATGTCTGTACTACATTTATCTGTTCTTAACTTTGGATTTTGGAAGTGACCCAATGTTTTGTGAAAATGGTAGTCCATTCTAGTAACAAGCTGAATTAAGGAATTTATCTTTCTCTACTCCTCTTATTCAGCATTTGACCTATACAGGTCCCTCTGGAAATATATCAAATTTCCATTTGCCCAAAGTAACTTCTGAACTATTTCACCTTATGCTTAAAAAAAAAAATAAACAACTTCAATGATAAGAAGCTACTTTATAACTGAAAACATCTGGAAATTCTTCGACTAGTAAACTGAGGAGAAGATGAGGCTAAGTGGTCTGGGGAGGTATGCATTTACTAGAGAGATGAAGAACCCTAAGAGGAAGGACTGTTTCCAAACATGAAAAAGGAGAATAACAGTTACTCACAGAGAAATCATGCAAACCATCAATAAAGAATTCTCAAGACAGTACTCCTGTACTGTAGCAAGTAATCAGAAAACAGATTATGGCAAAAAGGTTTTCAATAATTAAGTTTATTCCATAGAATACAGTTACAAATCCTTCACTGAACTAAAATTACGTTGGAAGGAGGGTTGGAACTAAATGACCTTTAAGATCCCTTCCAACTCAAACCACCCTATGAATAAACAATGCCTCCATCACGTGGAACTAGACCATCCTTGGTGGCTGACATCTGGTTTTGAAGGGTCATATATGCTGCAGGGAAACCACACAGCTAACCAGGTTTCCTCAATATATGTAGGTTCCCATTTGATTTTGTGTCTCCCACCCTTCAGTACCCTGCAGAACAGTCGAGTTTTGTAAAGGAAGAACAGACTCCAACCTTCAACAGCAAAACTCAATTGAGTCTTTATATCAATGAAATCATAAAATAAACACATTTGATAGCCAGATTGGCAACTGAAAATGGCAAGATGTGAAAGATTCCTGTTTGTAATTGAACTAAACAAAAGATTCCAGACTATGGTGGTGGGATGCTTCTGGGCTGCTTCTTGTTGTTTTGCATTAGTCTCATGTAAAGGAAGGCATTCTTCCTTCAAATTCTATTTTAGCAGTGATCTTGACTGTAAGATCTTTAATTCAATTGACAAGAGAAAAAATTTTAAGCATAAGAAGAACACTAATCAAAGCCCAGAATCTGACCATCTGTCCTCTAAAAAACTAAGTGGTATATATGACAAGCAGTTAGTTTAAAGATTCTTCTGGCAATTAATATACAGAACAAAGAAAAAAAGAGTAAATTACATTTACATTAATTTAGTTGGCAAGTTCTTTGTACACAAGCAAGCAGGTCCCACCAAAGTTGCTGAATTTTAATTCTCAAGTCAGGTCATAGGAATCTCTTAATTGCAAAAGCATTTGCTATGTTGATAGGGTATCACCAGAAACAACTGTCTGGTACTGAAAATTATAGTCCAATAATTTTATACAAACTTAAGTACTAGCACATATGTTGCTGGCTTCAGAATAAAAACCAAGTTACTTCTATGTTAAAAGAAAATACATTGAATTAGGATGTACAAAAGTTTTTAACCTCTACTAGAATCATAAAGATTAATATTTTTGTTTGCAGTGCTTCAGGCAAACAGCGTCACGCACACTTGACCGCTTATCCCTTGAATCCTTCAGTTTTGGGAAGCAAGGCTGCTAAAGTGGCCTAAAGCCAGCCCCCATCAAGGACCTCTGTTACAAATAAAGTAGTTAAAAACAGATGGTTACAAAACTCAAAATTCTGAAAAATAAAGAGCAGCAAAGAGCAGTTAACACTGCACAATTCATTAAGAATCTCATGATAAACGAAGAAAACCACAGATGACCCATAGACCGAAATGCTGACGAATGATCCTCTTGAAACAGCGGGAACCACGGAGAAGCCTGCTGCTCACACTCCCTGCACAGAGCACAAAGCACTGCACACTGCGAGCTGGGGAGCTTTCAGCTGGTGAGAGTAGAAGAGTTACAGAAAAAAAAGAAAGGAGTCACTGCTGGAAGAGTCCCTGTGGTAAACAAAGTAAATCAGGATGCGAATGCTGCTGCTGCAAAGCACAGTTTGCAGCACGAGTAAACTTCTGAAGGGGAATGTGAAGGTGGCCCTCCCACTGGGCTATCTAACTGCACCACAGATTCAGCTATCTTTGTCACAAGCCACGAGGGGGACACAACCCACAAAGGCAGGAGCCCATGTCACACCAACTTAATAGCAAAAAGTAAATGCAGAAGTTCAAAAAGTGAGGCTTGTGTTTCTGACAGCAAAGTTAATAAAGCAAGCTTTGAATTTCCCTTTTTTTTCCAGATGGTATGTTATACTTCCTGATCAGAAACAAGATTTCTCATTCCTAGTCTTGACTTCTCTTCTTTGAAGTTTTAAGGCAGTTGGTTTTCCATTGTGAAGTTTTGAATAATAATTCAGATTTTTGACGGTGCTGTATTTACTATATACTCTTGTCTGCAACACAATCACAGGAGAACACCAGGAAAAAGAAAATTACTGATGAAGAATAACATGTCCTCTGCTATTTATCCAGTAACAACAAAAATAAGTGTAACTCTAAACAACCCTGCTATTAAGAAAGAGTTACCTGCCTTTTACGTACCCAAGCTCAGGTGCAATTTTTAATACACTACAAAAGTTACATCTTGTACCTTCACAACATCTTCGCATCATCTTATAACTTACGCTTGTATCTTCATACGTATAAGGTTTAGGTGAAACAGACTTCTCCTGAAATCCACCTGATGTGATATATTTCACCAGGTATTTTCCAGATACATATAAATAAGGAATTATATCTCCCCAAGTACATAGGCATGGTTAGGGTTGAAACAAAACGCAAAAGCTGTTGTCACAAATCCCACTGGCCCAGGCTTTTACACACACAGTCTGTCCTACCTGGCACTCCTAATTCTCCCTCGTGCTTAGGCACTCTTTCTGTGACACTGAGGGGTGCTCCTGCCTCCTTGCCGAGCAGTAGAACGTAACAGCAGTAATTTACTGCAGGGACACAAGAAGGAACTTTCACATTTGTTACTGGAGGATCAGAAATCAGACTCCCTAGATACCTTGTCAAACTGGCTTATACTAGCTGTAATTTTCATACTGCTGCAAGACATCACAACTGTTAGCAGTTCCATTTAAATGGAGACACAGGTTTGGACTCAAGCAAATCTCTCAAAAATGTGTGCACATATGCAGATGTATGCTTGTGTCATTGTCTGTGCTAAACAGCTCCCTGGTTCGGGGAAGTCTGACTATGGGAATTGGATTTCTGAGCTCATGGCAGTGAGGGTCTATGCAACAGTCACAGCAACCAGCAGGCTCATCCCCACAGCAGCAGGCAGCTCTAGTGCTGCACACAGCAGCCATGCTGCAACAAAAAGATGGAAAGAGTGAGGGCAATGACTACTTCTGGGAAGGGCTATCTCTGTCACACAAGCCAGTGCCAGCCCAACTCTAAACTGGGCTGAAAGCTGACAGAGGTGTTCTGTTGTTTGAATGGACTGTATCCAAGTTCACAGGATGCCTCTTAGGAGTACTGTACAGATTTTAAAAACTGCATGCAGACTTGGCCTTTACTTCTGAAACAACAATTCCACAAGTAAGGTGTCACTGCCATTCTAAGAAAAACTGCCTTATTCAGGCCCTTTTGAAACCTTTTGCCTAAGAGGCAACAAACACTATACAAGTCAACTGCCTATTTAAAAAAAAAAAATATATCTCATTTTTGTTGTGGAATCACCACTACCAGACATAAAAAGTGGTTGTCCCTACAAATTCATCTTCTTAATACTTCAAGCAGCTTGTGTCCTGGCTTTATTCCGCTGAACAGCCGAATTACCGAACACAGCATTACCATTCTTCTACTGTCATGGTCTGTCCTTCTGCCTTCCATGCTGACAACATTAAATGCTTAAGTAATTAGCTTAGAATATTTGTAAAAAACAATGGTTTATACACATTCATCTGAAGTGAATAAGCACATCTTGAAACACTGGCATTTTACTACGACCACATACAGTTCTACCACAGAGTGTTGAACAATGCCATTCCAGTATGATTACTTATTCAATTTGCTTGGATATTTGATTTGTTTTTCTAAACACTAGCCTAAGGTAATGCAGTTTTTGTCAACATCACATTTATTTTCTTGCTCTCATATATCTACAATGGAGCATAAGATGTTATTTCTAAACAAAACATTAAACAAAGTCATTTAGAAACTATTTTTATAAACAATTATATACAAAAGTGTTCCATGGGCACAAGCCCTGAGAAAAATCTCAGTACACTAGCACTATTTAATTAACAGAGTCTCATTTGGTAATTCACAGCAACACCTACTAAAGACAAACCACACATCTATACTTGGTCACCAAAAAGATGGAGAATTTTAGCAGGTGTCAAGGATAATATATATGTTGACTCAATGCACTGAATTTCTTAGAAAATGAGCAGAACTTACAGAAAATGATGAGCCATCCTTTGAAACTGCAACTGGGTAAATTCCATCTCCTAGCCGCACAGAGAGCTCCCAGCTACTTCTCTTTGATTTAGCAATAGGAATTCTAAAAAAGAAACAGACAGAAGAAAAAATTTTAGCAGAGATTTCATGCTTCTCCCAAGTTAACCAGAAGCACTTGCCTCATAGGATGGTCATGAAGGATATAACGTATCATTAATCTATAGACACAGTTGGAGAGCATACTTGAAAAAAATATATACTAAATACATTTTTCTGTCAAACAGCATATAAGGAGAAAATACACTCTTACTTTCTTTCTAGATTTGCCTTGACACACTGGGTATGCTGATAAAGTTATAGGAGGCCCTTGAATGCAGCCAGCACTTGCTGCAGAATTAGCTCAAACAGGATGAAAAGCAGATGAGAAAGTGGGTTGGCAGGAGAATAGCAATAGTGAGAACTGGAGCAGTCTTTTTAAGGGCAAAATATAATCATTATTTCTTTAATCTCATTCTCAGTAAATCTTAATTAAAAGCCAGTTACAGACAAAAGATTCAGCCAAACAAGTAATACAAGTAACTTTATAACTAATATATATTTTTAAGTATCTCATACACAGAGCTCTTCAAGCATACTGAAAAAATAATGATGTATCATCACAGCCCACACACAGGATTATACCGATTCCTGCAGCATTCTGTGGCTGCACCATTTATCAAGTAATACAGGAAACCGAAATCTTTTCAACTTAAAAAAGCACACACCTGACAGCAAAGGAATGAGAACTGAGCCTCCATTCTTCGAATTTCACAGTGAAACATGCAATTTTCAGGTATTTTATTTAAATATATATTCATTTTCAGTTTCCTCATTCTAACTTCTCAAGTCTCTTCCACTTTGCCATAACAACTGGTGTCCAAAAGTATACTACAACTTTTCTAATGAGTGGTCACCATATATTACCATTAGGAAGCACCACATAGCCTGAAGGGAAGATAGGATGGTGTAATTTAAAACAGACACACTATTTTGGTATAGCTTTTCTTCCACACTGACTCTTAGACATGTAGATTTTTCTGGAAGAAATCTGTAAGGATAATAAGTTTATCACCTTTACGTCTCCTCTAAGGATCATTTCTGCCATAATGTTAATCTATTGTGCATTATAGCACTTACTACAACATTTTATTGCAGCCTTCAGAGTCTTAAATCTTGTAAACACATTATGCCACATGCATCCTCCAGAGGATTTAGGTGACCAGTGAATCACGTCTCCCGAAAGAGTGCTCAGGTTTCCTGTGGAATCAACAGGGAGAAGCACCTGTGAGGTCTCCAGAGGCCACAGGAGGAGAAATTATCTGCCCAAGCCAAGGATAACACACTGACTTACTAAGGATTTCAACAATTATTTTAAGAACATTAGGTTTTTAGATACCTGAAACTTAAGCAAGCACAAGTTCAAGTACTTAATGAGGCAAGGAGCTTCCAAAAATTGTGCCTTGCCACGTGCCTGAAAACAGGAAATGGAAATGCTAAATATATCAGACACAAATAGATGCATACTTATCCTTAGTTGCTTCTGGATCCAAGCCAAGTAAGGCCTACATCAAATTTCACCAAACACCTTAGCCCACCTCTATCACTACCCTAAAAGTTCACAAGACAGATATTGAAAATAACCCGTTCCCATGCTAGCAATGCCAAGTGTCACCTTCCACATTTAATATAGTGAAAATTGTCAAAACAACAAACCTGAGGAATTATCCATGGTTTATTGGGTGCAATGTCATTTCTCAGCAACTCATATTGGAATTCCTGTATGTCACCAAACATTTAGACTGGCTGATAGGAAACGCGACAGACACGGGAGTTCCTGAAGAAGAGGAAGAGGAATTTCCTGCACAGGTAGCAGGCAGCAAGCTGAGAGATGTTTTCATTGCACTTCCTGGTATCAGAGCACCAGTAAGGAGGTATACAGGCAGCACCTGGTTAAGTTCTCCACAACACTCCACTCAACAACCAACAGGATTTAGTGTTTATAGCAACTTCATATTTCTTATATTAGAACTAAGACCTCATCACAAACTCAGCTTACTAGATCTGCTTCACTGGTGTCATGAGATTCCTTACAGCCTCACTGGCACAGCCCTGCTTCATATTGCATTTGACTGGAAGTGACCTCATGAATCTGGCTGCTGGCCATCAAAGGAAAGACAGTCTTGTTCTCCAGCAGGGATTATTTTTGTTCAGTCCTGTCTTGCTGAGCTTTGTCAAGTGTATCTCCAAACAGGATGCATGCCTCTTGAAAGGCATGACTATGATTACTGCTTTGCCTGGGTTTCAAACAGTCACATAATTCCTCTCTCTGCAACACCAGCGGCCATGAGGGCAAGGTCCAGAGCTGCATCTAACACCAAGTACACAGCAAGTTGTACTTCCCTCCTGGAACTGCTAGATCCATTTGCACAGCAACATTTTTCAGCTTTGCCTGTGGTTTTGTAACTATAACTGACACTGGCTAGGACAGATACTTACATTAGCTCATGACAATCTTACTTCTTCTTCATTAAATCAAATTCCTCTCAGAGAAATTATCTTGTAGTAGACTCCATTTTTAAAGGATTTGCAGGGAGAGAAGGTTCATATAAATAAGGATTACAAAGTCCAAAAGTAAGGCTCAAAGTCTAAGTTTGTTGAATATGAAAAGGAAGTTGCTTACACTAGTTCATATAAAACTCCTCAAACTTCTGGCTACTCTCAAAATGTACAACTTTTAAAATTCTGCATAATGGGCTGAAATCCAACATACTGTATTCATAGAAAAAAAAATCCCATTGAAAATAAAAATAGTGTAATTTTTGCCATCATAAAAGACACAAAGAAAACACAGGGCACTTCCCCTCCTAGATTCAGAGTCCACACAGTATGTCTTTCCCAGGGTTCAGCATGCCCTCTCTTTTTTCTCCCAGTTTCAGCAAATGACATATCATCCAATAAAATTACTTCATTTGCATGTAAAGATCACTGGCTGCAGGAGGAAACACAAGTTTCACAGCAAGATGAGTGCCAGGTGAAGGGGCAGCAGGGCCACGGAGAACTGTGCGCCGCTGATCCTTGCCAGAAGCATTACACACAAAGGGACAGAGAGAGCAAAGGCAGCACTGCAGCCGCAACGACAGGACATGGGTGGAGAAGGGTGTTACAAACTCCTTCCACACAAAAAAGGGCAGATCTGAACCTCTCCACTCCAAATTGCCTTCTAAGGGGAAGGATCACAAGCATAGGAGCACAGATGAAGAGTGACGGCCTGGCTTTAAGTCATGAAGGCTTTTCTCCAAAGCACCAATTACAAAAGCATGTAAGCAGTGCAACAAGGAAAAGAGCACCATTTGCCTGCTTAGTTATTTATTTTCAAGCTCTACTGCAGTTCGTTCAACTAGAGATGATGTCTGTGTAGAATGTATTATGTCCCTTTTACCCCCAAATGCCATTCATGGGAGAAGGAGACACTTTAGAATAGTGCAGCAACCAAAGCTCCTGCTTTCTTTGCAAGTTTTCAGTGCGGAAAGCAGACAACTGTGAAAAATTTTAGATCGACACACACTTACTGTGCTCATGGAAAATATTAAACTATTATCTATTCTAGTCAAGAACAAGTAATGAAAGAAAACAGACACTCACAAAAGCAAATCAAGTAATAACTTTGCCCTGGCCATTTTGATTGCCACCAACCAATCAGATAGAAGGAACTCAATAAAAACGACCATTTTCTGCAGCTTGTGGCAAATAAACTTCCCTCTCCTGATTACCACTGATGATGTAAATGTGCTAGGATGTCACCAGCTCCTAAAGGGCCAGGAAACTGAGTATAGACTTTTTTACTTCCAATTCAAAATACATGTTTTAATGCTGAGGGGAAAATACTTACAAATTCCTCTTCACTTCTGATATTCTTGCTGCATAATACTTCGTGTAAACAGAGAAATCCCAAACTATCATAACAAGTCCTCCCGTTTGAAAGATTATAAGCGTTTGAAAACCACATTATATGACACTACACAAAGCTGTTTTTCAATTGTGCAATTACCTATTCAGCAGTTAAATAAAAGTGAAATATTGACTTAAAACAATGTTAATGGTCAAAGAATCATTAAGAAATCCTTCATCATAACTTTCACAGCAGGTGGCCTGTAAAATGATCAAGAATAATGTGCTGGATTCTGTAGCCACCAAGGTCAGTTTCTGCATACAAATCTTGCAGAGGGAGAAAAAAAGACCTTCAGAAAGTGGGCCATTCATCTGAACCAAGTTCAGAGAATTTCCAGCACTGTGAAAAGATATGTTATGCAAGCACATAGATGTATTCAGTGGGGGTAGACTGAACCAGCTACATGGAGACTACAAAGGAGCCCTCCCATGGCTCATGAATAAGTCGAGGAAATGATCAGAAAAAAATGCAGAGATGTTTAGACAGATGGCCCACTTAAAATGCCTGGGACAGGGCATAAGCAATTTTAATGAAACTTTAGATCTACCATATAAATTGTTTCTTATTTTCCCTGCCCTCCCCCCACCCCNCAAAAAACACCACCAAAAAATAAACCCAAAAAATTACCAAAAAAGGGGAGTAAATCTCACACTTTTGAGCATTATTTGTTTAATAAGTTCATATGCAAAGAAATATCCTTCACAGAACCTTCAACTATCAGATGAATATAAAAGCAGGGAATGGATAGATTAAAAGAATTCTAAACAGAAGTGTACTGCCAAACAAAACACAAATCTAAGCTTTAGTATCTGAGTACTTTCAACACTTTCCAACATAAAAGTTCATCATCACACAGAAAAGATAAAAGCAGCATTTTCACAGGATTATTTTAAGAACCAAAAATTATGTGAAAGGAACCTAAGAATCTGGGAATATTTTATTCAGCAATTTGAAGTATTTTCTGTATCTATTCACACACATTTTCTACATGTATTCAGACTGGTCCATCTATACATATCACATGCCATTTTACATAAAAATAGGTTTTCCTTCTTCCTGCTTTATATGTGCATATCTATACATGTACCACTTTCACTGTGAATATGAAAATATACCACCATTAGACTAAATTATAGTTCTTCATATGTCATACAAAATAATAACCTCTACTAGCCTGTGTGCCAGCTGATCAGACAAAGGCTGAAAGAATTACTCAATAGTTATATCAAAAAGGTTTTACATTACATTTTCTTACATATCACATTGAGATCAATAACAAATACACATATTCATAGCCATGTACTCTATTTAAATAGTGACCACAGGAAAAAATGAAATTACATGGAAAGTAAACTATAAAATAAAAAGCAGTGCTTTAAAAAGATGCTGTGGAGTTCACTGTGCTTTGATTCACGACAGCCTACCTCTGGATGTTCCCTTTCCTCTAGCAGAAGCTTTTCAAGCAATTTGCATTGACATAAGAGCCTCCAATCCAGTGACCAATGAAAACCTCCAGTGCCTTCAGCAGCGAGACCCAGATGAGGGCTAAAGAAACAGTTAAGCTAGTTCTTATAAATCTAGGGTGAATTTAGCTGCCCAGACCTAAGAGTATGGCTCAACCCCTTTCATCTTCATTTAACTGAGAAATAACCTTGCAAACAACCTGAGCTCACCCTGGCTAACCCGCTTCTGCTGTGGAGGTGTCCAAACATGCAGGGCTTGGGTCCTGCAGAGAGAGACATCCTAACCCCAATGTTTTACCACCAGCATCCTCAGCAGCCTGGCAGGGGGAAGCAACTAGGGGCTCCTCTGCCAAAGCCATCTCCACAGTCTTAACAAGAAATTATCCTCCAAACACGCAGGCAAACAACACCTCTAAGCTTTTTGAAAAATCTTCCATGGCTCTTTTCGCTTTAAATCTATTGCGTAAATGAAGTAGGATTGCTGTTATTGGCTGTCTTGCAATAACAAAGTCCTGTTTGCAGAGTGTATGTCCAGAGAACCAAAGATCCATGCTATCAGTCTTCCTCAGCCTGTGAGGGTTCACATCCACCTCCCATCCCTCAGGAGAAAGAGCCAGGGCCCAGGTAAACACTGGGGAACTCACCACCCTACCCTGCTGATGGTAGGAAGGAATGAGAGATTCATGGAGACTCGGAGAATTCACGGAGACTCGGCTTTGCAGTGTGATGATGCATTCTTTGGTACAAAAAGTTTTGGCACTTGGTCCTAATGCCAGGAAATTTCTGTGTACTTTGCATTTAATGAACTGGATGAAACACAGTAACCCTGGGAGCTGCAAGTAGAGCCCAAGACCTCTCAGTTTCAGAAAAGGGTCAGACTGCCCAGTCCTTCAGCAGGTGACAGCATACCTTGATAATTTCAAATAAATAAATGTAAAACATATCTGAAACTGATTTCCTCTCCTATGATATATTAGGGCCTACTTTAGTATTTGGTTTCTGTTGGAAAAAGCAAACATTACAAGCATTAATGCTGGAAAAGAGATGCTGCTGCTTGTCTCATTTGCAAGCATTTGTGAAATAAGAAGCAAGGAACACTCAAATCAAGCGTTCACAAGTACAGAGAAAAGACATTTATTTTTAGTATAATTTACAAGTCTGTACTTCTAATCTGTTTTTTCAATCATCTTTTCTAAATCAGAAAAACTATTTACCAAAGGTGGAACCACTTGCAAGCAGGTGTTTTTAATCAGATCAGTCAACAATATTGACTTGTGCATGCTGACAATTGTTATGGAGAGAAATATCTAAAAATCTGTTTGTCACCAAAAAAGTTGGGGCTATTTCTCCTCCAATTAAAGTACTTAATTTCATAACTTTGTTTTTTTCCAAAATATTTTTTTTTTAATTTTTTAAGAGATAACTTTGGGCAGTTGGCAAAACTAATAATAGTAATTTACTCCACCAAAAGGAAAACAGCAAATGCTTTTTCCTATACAAGTTTTCCCGTATTTCCTTGAACAAAGAAACTTATTGTGCAGATATTTAGGAATAGTCTTACAATAATTATCTCACTTTCTTTTTATGCGCAAAAAGCTTCAGAACAAACCACTGTGATGCAGTAGGGAGGACTAAAGCTCTTCTGTTAACATCATCCAGTAGCAGTTATCTCCTTCCATGTAACATGATTGTATTAGGATGTAGCTGCCTGTTGGGCAGTGTTTCCTACATCTCCATTCAAAGAAGGGCTGTTCCCAGTAATAATGTGCTATTTTTCACTTTGTATTGCATTTAGAATCATGCAGGTTTGCTGTCCACAGAAGAAATAGGCAGAAGGAAATGCTAACCTACTAATATGAAAATGAGGTGAAGTGATTAAAAATTACCTCTAAGTTTGATAAGGAAATAATCCAATTTTACTTCTACATATAATACTGTTTTCCAAACTCTCTTGTTTTTGAAACATCCAGGCAAACTTTGTGCTAGGTTTGCTGTACTCATCTCCGTAGTGAAATCTGCCTACTAATCTTGAGCTCAATTCCCACTAATGGCTGTAAACCTGAAGCAAAACACTTTTGGTGCTTTAATCTGTCATCTCTTCTGTCAGAATTTCAGTTATTCACCCACTTTTGTAACAGAAGTTCTGGAGAGTATGATAACTCAGAAGTAACAGGACAATATACAGTGGCTGTGAGAATATCAGTGTTGTACCTCAGATCAGGAGTAGTAGCTTTTCTCAAAGCGAATTATCCCAACCATGTGCACTTAGAATGCTTTGAATCACACTGCAGAACAGTCCTGGGACATGCAAACCAGGCCCCTCTCTGATGCAAGAAAGGCCGAAGCCAGGCTCCAGAACTGCACCCAGCACACTCCAGTCACAAATGGGCATTCAGTTCACAGGACTGGACTAGAACTAATCAAAAGTCAAATACATGCAGTCAGAGTATGAGCTCCTCATCATAAACAAGATGGTACATTTGTACTGGTACACCCTCTAATGGCAGCTAGATTAATTCTTGAAGAATTCCTTATTCACATGAAGAGATTTTGATCTAATGACAATTTCTGCAATTACATTCCCTCAAAATTCTAAGTTCAGTATTTAGTCTAGATATTCAGAAAAAAAACCAAAACCACAAAACCTCTAATATTTAAATTTGAGCTCAACCCTTCTTATTTAGTTGCCCCAGTAAAAGTTACATTAAGAAGTGTTTAATACCTACCAGCTCCTGCCAGCTGAAAGCAAAAAAAATACTTTAAAGTGCAGCATATTTGAAAAATCACTCTGCCATTTTGGAGGAGAAAATACATGTATTACAATCAAATTTTAAAATTCCATTTCAAAAAAATCATGGGCTGACATTCCAGAGCTGCCTCTATCCTGTTAGATAATACTATCTTCTTGAACAGATTGCCATTTCCCCAGATATCACTAATGTACAAAGTTAATCCTAAAAAACACATTAACCTACCTCTTTCTTATTCAGAGACACACATCTGACCCACAGACAGTCACAGCCAGCATTAAAGGCACTAACAACAAACTGAAATGTGGTATTTCCTTAAAGGACAAAGTTTTCAAGGCCCATTACAGTGAAACTTTTCAGTACCTGCTGAACTTACTAAAGGAGGCACCAGATCAGGAGTGAGAGACAACTACTACAGCCAAGGGGAAAGGAAAGACATCAGAATAAAGCCATCTCTGAGGAAATTTGGCAACAGCACAGAGAACAAGAACACTGGCCTTCTTCAAGGCCCACAAGGAACACAGTGTGCAAACTAAGGAAAAATTTGAAATTATACTAGCTAACCAAAATAAAACCCCCAACCTGTCTTAGGCCAAACTGAAAACACCTTTTTAGAGAACACCACCTCCAAAAATCTTTTTGACTTTTTTGTTAGGAGCTGTGCGTTGAATGCTGTCTTTCCTGTGGTTTACAGTTTCATTTAGGTCTCTCACCCTTTTGATCTGTCAGTCCCCTTGGAACTACCCAGATTGTATTGCCAGAAATATGGAATTTCTGCCCCACTTTGTAGGACACATGATATGACCTGGTCTCTCTAAAGCCTGTCACATATGCAATATCCCAAAGGTCATTGTCTAAAACAGAATTACACTCATTTTTTTGTGCATCTTGGAAAACATAACGCTTGCACCAGATTTCAGTAGAGTTCCAGAGTATTGTAAGAGCTCAGCCATCACACAGAGCTTATCTCCCACAAACTTATTGCAGCAGAACTAAAAGTCCATCTAAGAGCTTAACTATCTCATACCAATGAAATTGGTTTTGGAATACAGGCATATTGATCACATTTTTCTGTTGTGGTTTCTCCTCTATGAGAAACTTAATTCAGGTAATACATAGAATGCACATTCAGGACAGCCCACAGTCCTGCAAAAGGATCAGCAGATTTTCCTTGCTAGCCATCCTACATGCCACAGTGTAAGAAACAGAAGCTGGCCAAGAACAGTGATTCATTCAGAACTATATGTTTTTCTAGACAGTTTCTGGACTTTTCAAAAAGATGCTTCTTTACTACGTGCACAAGAACTAGTGCTGGGTGGCAGCACAGGTATCAGTGATGTATCTACCAAACCACAGATAAATGTGATTACAGCATTTGGCTAGAGGTACTCAAGCCAGTTTCCAACAGGCAACGCAACAGTTACTTCCTCCCTCCTACATGTAAGAAATCTGACATATTTCACAGATTCTAAAGCTTTGTTCTCTGTTCCTTCTGCACTAGATTCCTATGAAACAGATTAATGCCACTAATTCTGTTCAGTTAAAGAGAAAAATAAACAGCAGACGAGAAAACCCCCAAAAGTTCATTAAAAATTATATTAGATAACATAAAACATGTGTATCTCCAAAAAGCACACATACATCATGTCTAGACAATTACAGCACATAGCAGAGCTCCAGTGACTCTCATTACCTTCCATACATCATCTACTACGCTTTCAGCTTACAACTGGCACTCACATCACTGAGCTTTCACCACCTGATATTAACCATCTTTTCCCTTCCGAATTAATGGAAAGAGAAGGGTACCTCTCACAATGAGTTAGACCTTAGATTGGCTGAACTACCTTTAGGTACTGCTTACCTGTATTTTTTACATTACTTAGACACTACAACTCTAGGCCACAAAAACACAGGCATCTAATTATTTAAGAGTTATACATAATCAAAAGATAATAAATATCTATTGCCCTCTATGTATTTTCATCCTTTTAATAGGACACCTGCCCTTGTTCATATTATGGTCTCACAACGAAAGAGAAGAAAGCCAGTAAGAAAAAAAATGTGCATGGATTTCCAACTTTGCAAAAGTTATACACATCAGACCTGAACGAAAGAATTTGAGAATTATTAAACTAGAGTTGAATGTGAAGGACAAAAAATTTGTAGCAGCTAGTGCCTCATTCTCAGTACTAAAAGAAAACTTTTGCCCACTAAGCTTTCTGCTGACTAAGGCTGAATTAGAGAAGCCAGGCTGTGTAGGTGTTTATTTTAGCATAATCATGGTCAGTATAGAATGGGAACATAAAAATGGCTGTACAAACGAAGGTCTAAGAAGAGTACAAGAACATAGTTACACTTCTACAATGTACTCAGCTGTAAGTTCCTTCTCCTTCCTTGCCTTTTGCCCAGACAACTAGCACTAATCAATGCAGTTCAGTAATTCACAAGAAAAAGAATAAATGTCCTAAATATAAAAAATAGAAATAACAGAATGTATTAACATGTACCATATAAGTACATTTTAAAACATTATGGAAAAAAAAAATTCTTTAAACATTACCTTTTACACATCCAATTATTATTTAATGAATATAATTACACATAGATGGTACTGTTCCTCTTTTTCATTAGCTCAATACACATGTTTTTCTCTGAATGTTCCTGTTCTATAAACAAGCATGAACAAACAAATTGTATGTGGTCTACAGGATGCTAAAAAGAACATTAAGACTTTTCTGACCAAAAAAAACAGGTTCATTTTGAACAGAAATGCTAAAATGTGAAGTAAAACAGTTGGACAAACATGAAAAAGATCCAAAGTATTTCTGAAATACACTTACAGCAGTAGTGTATGGCAGCTGAAAGAAGATACCTTAAGAAGATGTTCAGAACTGGTTCTCACAACTTTGCCTTCAGCCCCAATCCTTCCTTTGCACTCACCTGCTGAGGGAATCCATACACAACATCCATGTTCTCTCTCAGAGATACAGTTTCCTTGTTTACACCCATGCAAAATGCAAATGACTGCAGCCCTTCTGGACCTTCCTGTGTGAGACAAACCAGCCTTGTGTGCTGATTTTGGCTATGGTAGAGGTAATTTTCTTCTTAGTTGGTGGCTGTGGTTAAATCACAAAAGTCCTTATCTCTGAAGAGTTATGCTTCACCCTTAACAGGCCTTGAACATAACAATTTCTCATCACAATCCAACTTTTCTAAACTGTGAAACAGCAGAATGCTATCAGCTCTCACTACCCCTTGCTTCTGGGAAGACGCATATGAAAGACTGAAAGCTAAGGAAGCTGAAGGGAAGTGTGCTGTGCAAAGGTGCTACACTGCCCAAGGTAAGGAGACTGAAGCTTAAATGGCTGCCAGACTACCAGAGTTTGGAAATCACTGAAACTGAGTTTCAGTCTATTTACTCAAAAGGGTTCATTTAAATGCAAGTGTTAAGACTTGGGAAAAGGCAGCCTGTAGTAGAGGCAGACATGCAATGTCCGAGATCAA
Organism: Ifrita kowaldi; assembly: GCA_013398055.1. Classification (NCBI taxonomy): domain Eukaryota; kingdom Metazoa; phylum Chordata; class Aves; order Passeriformes; family Cinclosomatidae; genus Ifrita; species Ifrita kowaldi. Next base: position 39,525 of record VZRS01009500.1, read on the forward strand.
AGAATAGAAAAAAAACCACAGCTGATAGAGGAATAAGGTTGACTTAATATTAGTAAGCATCTTAAAATGATTGTGATTTGAGGATACAAGCAACAAGAATAAAGGCTTTGCTGCAGGGGAGGAAGCAGGGTGGGCAACATAGAATTTAAAGAAAAGTGCTCTCAGTAGTTCAATGAAACAAACAGGGTGAAGTTGTCTAAGGACATCAACAGCCAGGTGCAGCCAGATGAGGACCTGCTTTAAATTTCAGTGTCTGGTACAAAAACGAGTAGCAGGGCCTAAAGAAAATGATTACTGTGTCACCAGGGTATGTCACCACCATGCCAGAGAGAGGAGATTCAGAAACACATACCAGAACACTGGAGTAAAGACAGAAGCTTAAAGTCTAGGAACCCAGATTTTTTTAAGTGGTTTGTTGGGGTTTTTTTTTAATCTGGAATTAATATGCAATAATTTATTTGTATCATCTCACTAGTAACTGCAGAAAGACTAATTTTACTAAGCACCACAGAGGGACAGGATAAAGACCTGTCATCTCCTTTCTAAGTCAATGGGTAAACATCCCTGGTTTCAAAAGACCCAGGTCCTGTGCTGTTCTTTCCTGCCCAGTCTTTCTCACACTACAGGCTTTGAAGATGTATGTTAAAGGGAAGCCACAGCCAAAACAAACTCCAAGCACCACATCTAATTACACAGAAAAGTAAACTACTGAAGAATGGTCTGTGAAAGATATTAAAGAATCATCCATAATCATAAAAGAAAAAGTCATCTGAGCAGTCTCAACACAGATCCAAGGAAAAATATCCAGGTCTTTGAATACTTACCAAGAAACAAGAGAAATCAGGGTATTTTTTACTTAAGGCATCATCTATTCAAGTATCCCATTGAAAATACAACATATCCATGTAGCTTTTCTTTTAAGAGTCACAATATCAGCCAGTTACAAAACCAAAAATATACAGTACCTAAGGTGGAACAAAGAAGGCTACCTCTGATGCAGGTAGCAGATGAGTGATTTTGAGTTGTGCAAGTATCAGGGATGAGATTCAACTCCAAGATAGTGCACAGCAACACAATTAGCAACTTTACCTCCTAAATAATTCTCCCATTAGAATTATACAAAGCTACATTGTCACAAACCAACAAATCGACCTGTGGTCTTACATATAAAGAAATGAAAAATACTCCTTTCTTTTACCATTCCTTGGTAATGCACATACCAGGAATATCTTAAAACAAAAGCAAAGAAAGAGATCTCCAAGACTTCTCCAAAGTGAGAGCTCCAAGACAAAGGCAGGGCTTATTTTCTGATGAAAATGTCTCTTCAATATTTTTGTTAAAACACACACACTAAAACTATACAGAAGAGACCTGCCTCTCTGAAAGCTGAAAAGAAATAAGCCTTAGCTCAATCTTGTATGTTTACACTTTTAGTCTTACCCTTAAACAAGGCGGAATTGAGCATAACCACACTGAAGGTTTAGCTTCTACGCTGGCATATCAAATTTCAAGTCAACAGCTCTTTTATTTAAAATATGTTAGATAAAAAGGTAATATGCTCTCTGTAAAGAGTTCCCTGGAGGTTACAAGAACCAATAAATTAACTGTTACCATATGCTTGGCTCCTTTTGGCAAAATTCAGTAACAAAACACTGCCAAACCTCTTTAGGCGGGTAATAGTATTTGGTAGCTTACAGCACAACTTGAGAAAATAGAAAACTGGAAAGAAAGCTTGGAAATGAATGGAAGAAACTTCATTTCTATCCTTCTGTAGTTAGCTACATGCTGTTGGGAGAAAAATTCTAACAAAGTCAACTTTATGGGTCTGATCTATAACAAACAGCTGTCTTCCCATGGAACTCACACATTGGCTAGTATAGTAATCAATTATTCCACATTCAGTTTTTTTAAACAACGATAGATATGTATGACCTATTCTGAAAACAGGAAGGTTTGTAAAATTAGTATTCTGAAGTGTTAAAATGCATAGTATCAGTGCTTTCATTATGGGTTTATTTCACTATAAATGAGAAAGTCTGGGATTATTTGCAATGCAATGTTCTTAGATTTTACTTATCCTATAATTAAATACTTCCCACCCCTCCCCCCCATATCTTTTTTACCTACGTAATTGAAACTAGATCGTGACAGATAAAAAGGCTTTAACACTACACCTCTAATTATAGTTATAGACTGGGTATCTTAAGGACATCTATTACAGACTGGTTTTTTAATATCAACTAAAAAAGTGAGGGCAAACCTAGCTGGTCCTATTCCTTTACCAAGACAAGCAGGACTTGCTTTGTAGCATCAGTTAGAAGAAATCAATGTTTTTTCAGCTATGAAAATTTTATTTTATTTTTGTAATCATCTATGATAACACAAATTCATTATTATTCTCATTTCCAATAAAATGGTTATAGCCTGTTTTTCATGCCATGATGGTTTGCATGTAGAGGAAGAACAGATACTTAAAAATTCCATATTTCTTTAATCAACTGCATCATCCCAATAAATTCTAATTTTGATGTATTAAAAAATACTTATTATTCAGCTTACAGTTCCACACACATCTGGCAACCAGTGTGAAGTAGGTTGACACGTGCAGGCCAGATATTTCACTTCTTAAAGTCATGTTATTGCATGGTTAATCCTATATTTGCATTAATTTGATACAAGCACTTACAGGTAAAAATAATCCCAAAGTATAGGTCGAAAGATTATAATATAAGCCTCTGGAAGGTTTTACCAGAGGAAAAATATTTTTTACCATTCTATGGACGTTTGCCTCATTCAGCCATTTGGGATTTTATTAATAATCTTCTCATTACTGTATTCATCTTCTGATTTCTTATTTTTTATTTTAAGTGAGACAATTTCTGTGAAGACTTGACACTGAATCAGAGACTTCATTACCCTGCAAAATATATCCACATTTTAAAGTATTTAAGAGGGTTAAACAAAATGCAAACATTTAATGCAACATTAAGCATGTGAAATAAAAACTTGATTGCCTAAAGCAAGCATGCTATGCTGTTACCCTGGTGACAGGTTAAAAAAGGATTGTGAGCTGAATGGCTGTATGATATGAAATTAAAATGTTTCACATTGAACAATCCAAAATGAATTGGGAAAGGTTAGAGCAGAGGAGAGAGAAATCAATTCTCCAATGGCAATGGTGAATGGAAGTGAAGTCTGAATAGGATTTGCCAGTGGGGTGCAACAGCTGCCAAATATCCTGCAGCCAAAGAATTACAATAATACTGATGAAGTGTGCAAGAGCTTTTGGAATCATTGCAGGGAACAGAGAAATACTCCTACAATAATGAGGCCATTCTGTGTCCCATCCCACTTTTGCAGTTGAATCAAAGGGAAAAGAAATGGTTGAAAATTGTAATACTCAACAACAAAGGTATAAATGAATTACCTATCCCCTTCAATCAGTATCTTGTATTTAACTACAGCCTCTGTGAACACGAATGAAGCAAGCACGCTAAAGAATGGGCAAATCAAGACACATACATGTAAAGGTATGCAGACAATATTGAATTAGAGACTTGCTTCCCATATATTTTGTTGACAACATTTCTACAGCAACAGCATCCAGAATAAGCTATATACTACACAAACAAACAGCAGGACACAACCAGTGCCTCAAGGAACTACACAAGGTCAGGTGCTGATGGTCATGCTTATCTTTAATAATGCTAGGAAAGAAACATCAGCAAAACATCTCATGCAAATGCAATTACACATGTATTTCCTGAGCTTAGAGACCCCAAAAGTCAAGAAAAATGCTGCTCTTCCATAAAATTGTCCTACACAACTTCATACCTGCCTTTGGAAACTCAGAGTAAAATACACAGATGAAGACAAAAACATATCCTAAAAATACCTGTTAAATGACCAGGGAGCACATGGCAATTAGCACACACCTTGTTAGTTCTATGGTTTCATGCATACACATTTTACACACAGAGAAATATTAAAGAACAGGTTTAGGAGGTGTAAACCTGCATGAGAGGAAATAATCGTTGGGCTTATAGAGGGGATCAAAGTAAATTAAACAGAGAGAGGTCTTGTAAAGAGAGGATCTTGCAGAAGAGGTCATAAGCAAAGCACAGATGAGAAAAGGGCCAGATTAACAACTAAAAAAGGGACAGGAATTTGGCAGCACAATAGAAAACATTCACATGTCTATATTATGCAAATTCAAGTTTCAGCATTAAGTGAACAGTAGCTACAGAAGCTATAAAGCTCTTACAGCAGATGCTGTTTTCCCAGAAGACATGGTGAAAATAAAAAATAAACATAGGAACTTAGCCAGGTCCATTTACTTTGGTGAATGCCTTTCCCACCAGCAATCACCTCAGCAAGATGTGGGGATCTTCCCAAGAGATGTTCACTGAGATTCAAACTTTAAGTAATTATTATGTTCATAATGATTTCATAATGGTTAGCAACCCTAAAGACTGAGCAAGTGTGGATTCCTGAGTCCCAGAATACATTTTTCCCTAAAAATGACAGGGATGACAAGCTATGAAAATTTCCCATGACAGACTGCTCTGTTCCTGGAATGTATGTTTAGGAATCATACGGAACAATGGCTCTGCTTTCAAACAACTGTATCAATACCTTATATTACTTGTGTTATCAATTCTGATTGCATTCATTTAATCAAATCAAAGAAAAAATACTATACATACACTCTCTAGAGTCATGAATGCTACCTTAATGTCTTATTTCAACTTTGATATTTTCCACAGAAGTTCATTCCCACCTGGCCAAAAATGCATGTTTCATATATTTGCATCTACTTGTTTGTTTCTAGCACACATAATCCTCTTTCTGTGTAAGCAACTGAACAACTGAGAAGGGTAAATAATACCAGATTTTAAATACATCTAGAATATTATATAGGCCAGCTGGTTTTGCAGTTATTAAGCAAGATTACAAAAAAGATACAGTAATTACTTACAAGAGGTCAAAAGAACGACATTAGGTAACAGCTAGAGAGACAAGAGGGTTACCACAACCAGAAAAGCCCATTATAAACAAGGATTTCACATGAAAAAGGGGAGAACAGGGTCTTAGTACCTTGCGAGTCTGTGGCGAAAGAAAAAACCACAGAGTGAATAATGGTGTGCAGCTGCAGTAGTTACACAAACATATCAAAGACTTTCAGAGGCCCAACAGCAAATCATGAGAAGAATGCTCGACTTGTTGAGCAGACCAGAACAGTAAGGATAAGACAGTGCTGTTTTCATGAACTAAGGATGACTGCATAACCCCAAAGTGGGGGAATGAAAAAAGCCCCAAGTAGGCTGGACTTGACCAACTGTACCAATGAAAACAAAGTAGTTTACTCTATATAGAGGGAATCTGTAGGACAGAGCAAAGTACACATGTTTAGCTGCACTTGCAATAACTGTTCATGTTATTACTGCAGTTCTAGGAAAGTAAAAAAAATTAAATTCACATAATACAATTGATATAGTTCAGTAGTGCCTGTGGCTGTGCTGAAAGTAAGAACTCTTTCCCTTTCCAAGAGGCTGGTTCAGATCACTCCAGTGAATTTTCCTGACATCATCTTCCTTCTTTTTAAAATTAATGTAACATAACCTTATTTTGTGCTGCTCCAGCAGTGCAGGAGAGCCAAAAAGCTCTCCTATTGGGCAGCTGACCATCCTTCCATATGGGGAAGCCCTAGGCTGGCAAAGAGCTGGCTCTGTCCCAGACTCCAGCAGGGTAATAGGTGTAGTCTGTGTGAGAGCAAGGATGCCTGAGAGTTATGGGGCTCTACTGCTCTCTAAGCAGCTCCCTCACTGCCCTATAATCAAGCAATGGCAAGGCAAACATCAATATAGCTGTATCAAATCAACTCAGACAGAAACCTACAATAATTCTTTAAATACAAAACAAAATAAATTATTTTCTGTTATTGCAGTTCACCAGTCATGTTATGTTCACTGAACTGGACCCCTTTATTTTCAGAATTTTAAAACAAAAAATTAGCCCAGCTATTTCAGAACTTGACAGAAACTTGTTTGCATTTTAATGTTTCACTATACACTTTCCTTCCTGTGAAAATATTATTTTATGCTTAGAAAGCATAGTCCATTTTAGGTCTCAAAATACTTCATACATGTTGATAAACAGATATTTACAGAACCTCAATAGTGCAGCAAAGTGCTAAAGCCACTATGTCTTTTTGTAAACTGAGGCTAAATTCAACTGACTTCTCTAAGGTCCCACAAGAACAGTTTAACTCAAGACTCCCAACCCAGTCTTCTATATTAAACACACAAGCAAGAAAAACCTTTAGTGTTTTTTTTTCTTGCTAGCAATTTAAAACATTTTCCAATGTGTTACCATCTTTTTGTGTGTAGTATCAGGTAATATGGGCATGCAGCCTCACTGTTTTTTTTCCAAGTCATAAATGATGAAAGGGTAAAACCCATAGAAAAATTAGGAAAATACACTTAGCAGCCAACACAAGCAACACATAGGAAGTGCTGTAGGCAATTGGGTTTTGAAGTATAAACATCACATTAGTAGACCCATGAGATAGCATGATGTAGCCACACCTGGAGAGACACTCTCCTATTCCCCTCCCAACCCTCTAATGAAAACAAGTCTGAAGCCAAAATGTGAAGATTCAACTGTACAACATCATTTCTGGTCTCAAAGGCTAACTACATCAAACAGACATAAAATAAGCTGGATTCACTTCAGCCAAAATATGTTTCCACTTGAAACAAGATCAAGTTCTGTCTAGAAGACCTTGGGGTTTTACTAGATGCTGTAAATCTGTTCAGCAGCTGTGGGTGGCACCAGTTTCACAGAAGTGGACTATGGACTAAGGAGGAAAAGTCCTAGGTAAAATAACTAAAAGCTGAACAATGAAACAATCATTAATCATCCATGGCTCTTTCCTGTAGGAAATACGTGCCCCTATTATCTGGATATCATAGTGAAATATTCGCATTAGTATGTGGCTCACAAAATACCAAACACTTTCATTAGCAAACCATCTTTCAAAAATACTTGAAAAAACCACCATAACCACAAACCATCCTCCATCCAATTTTTCCCAAGAAAATGGGTTAAATAAAAAAGTTAAATTAAAAAGAAACACACACAGAAAATGCCCTAAGTACTTGATTGCATCACAAAAGTAAATGCCTATATTCCTGTAACTCTGAGCATGCATAGCTCTCTAACAGCTGTTCTAGCTAAAGGCTGGCAAGTTAGTCCTAGGAGACTGTTGATGAGGCCAGGGGCACTATGTAACAATACAGACAGTGGAAACTCATCTGTGGGTGCTCCACCCAAATCATAACACCATTTATTCGAACACAGGAAAGGCTTAGGCTTGTGGCCTGCATTAACCTCAACACCAGACAACCTACTGCAACAAAGACTGCCACTACAGAGGTCAGGCTGGCTGAAACTAGCTGAAGGAAGCTGGGTGCCAAAGGTGGGAACAGCTTGCTGGTCATCAGAGCATATTCCAGCAAGAACCTTACAGTGGATGATTCAGTCGCTCAGGGGACTGCAAAATACACATTTTCCAGTCACATCCCAGCAAATATCAATTATAGAGAAATCCCCCTCATGAGGCTGCTACTAGTCTGATCTGTGGCACAGAGCTACGGCCCACCTCTGAACCCCTTTAATGAGCTCACATCTTCCTCCTTGCTACACATTCCCACTCTCGTAGCTCTTCCAGAACAATTTTGTTTGTCATAAGAAACCTGCTTCTGACAGAGTGATCCAAAGTAAACTATTATTAAATAGTTTCTATGCTAACTTAGGTCATTTTAGCAGAACCAGAGTGGAATGCAACTACACACAAAATCACACCTGCATACCTGGGGAGGAGGAAGAAAGAGAGAGCAAGGGAGAAGCAGCCTGCAACAAGATTCCTTAATCTGGCTCAGCTGCACTTCATCTGATTAGAGTCTCAGTAACCCTGACAGTGAAAGCTGGAGCTTCTGTGAAGAGCTCCAAGTATGGCACTTTCTGTCTATCTGACTAGAAGAACAATCCTGATCATGGGCTGAATAAAGCACAGGGAAAAAAGGGAACCCAAAATACACCTGCAGTTGTGAAAAGAATGCATATTCTAAATATGGCTCCCAAAGGGGAAAAGAAAACAAATTAAAAGCAAAGATGAGCATATAACTCAAGTTTATCAAAAAACTGTTTGACAGCTGTGACAAGCTTAGAAGAAATAACATGATTTCAAAATACTACTCTTCAGTAGCTTTTCGCACAAGAATTGCTCAATTGCTTTCAGCACAGACAAAAAAAAATGCTGTCAACATAAACAGTTCCAGAGAGCTGAAATTCTGTAGGTGATGATCAACGTATCAATGTACTTGTCCAAACCATTAGGGGAATGTTATGGATCAACTTTGGAGTGTGCAGTCTGTCTAGTCCACTCACATCCTCCAACACGGATTTAAAACTCACACAGACTCCAAATGCCCAGTTCTGCCATAGTGGAGATTACACCCAAGATTACAACTGGCCTTTTTGATTTGTTGTAGCACAGGTACCTACTCTGCACTTTTTGTTCAGGAGTATTTTTCGAACTGAATGCAGTCTTATTAATAAAGACGTGCTTCTTCTCTGGCCACAACTCTGCCCATTAAAAAATACCCATGACGTGGAACACCTTCAAAAACAAGTCAGATGCAGTTTGGGTAAGTTGACGACACGGTGAAGAATCCCTGATGTGACTATAGTAACTTGTATGCTCCACAATGCTCAGTCCCCTCTAGAGGGAGGGCTGAGTCCACTAACTGCTCTAAGGAATGGAGAACACTGTCCAAGACACTGCACAGTCCTTCAACCTCATTCTGCCTTTGCTGCTTTAATTTTTCCTCTGAACGAGCTGTATGATTTTGGAAAAAGGGTATCATTATCAGGTTTAGTTTCTTCAGAAGTTACTTACCAGTATGCATTTTTGCATTAGCTTGTCCTTATTTGGCCTCAAACAGGCAGCTTTGCTATCATTAAAGCAAGTAGATCTAACAGTATATATGCATTGAAACCATGACACATTCAATAAGAACCACACTCAGCCACCACTTGGAGAAAATTCTAAGGCTTGACTTCTGAAGGATTCATAAGTACCCCATCATGGCAAGAGAAAGTGATCTTCCCTGTACTGAAAAGATTTCTTAGCTTCACCATTTAAAATCTGAAAAATCCTACCTTAATCTAGTTTTAGAGATGTGTGTTTTTTCACGTACCCAGACTGCGCTGCCTTCTCTGCCCATGGTGGAAGAATACCTGTGACTGTGTTTGGCTACCACTCCAAAAATGAGTTAATTTTTTCAAAGCAGAAGTGTATTTGTTTCCCTAATAGAGCACAAAAAGAGATGGATGACCATGTCTGACTGCTCAATGCTGTACTTCATTTACATATCTGCTATCTGAGTTAAAATAGTCATATGTCTTTTCTATTAAAATACACAGACATCTAGTACTAAAAAAAAGTACTTGCAATAGGAACAAAACATTAAAAGACTGTTCAAAAACTGGATTCCTTTTCTTTTCAGCTAGTAAGAGTATTTTACAGGGAAGAGGAAAAAAGTCTCAAATCAGAGCAGGGAATGCAATAGTAGTTTGATAATCACTGCTTAAATTAACAATTCCTACCCTTATTCTAAGTACAAAGTAACCCATTGCTTCTCTCAAGCAGTACCAGAAAACTTCCTATGCTGGCCAGTAAAAACTACAATCAAGGCTCCTCCTCATTTTGCCTGATTCATTTTTTTTTTTAGGTAACAGTGGCCTTGGAGTGTCTGTTCTTCTCCTTATGCCATTCACTATGGAGGATATACCTCGTGGAGGGACATAAAAAGGTGCTTTTCTTTCCCCTATAGATGCATAAGGCAAGCAGTGACCCAGCCCTGCATATGCTACACATTACAAAGCTGTTATGCTTGCCCTAAGTGTCTCTTTCTTTTTTTTTTTTTAACACCATATGGTACTAATTATCTTTGTGGGTACAAATAAAAATAAAGACTTCTTGAAACCACATTTGATTTATTCCTGACCACTGTAAAATCAGTAATAGAATACACTGTCAAACCACTGGCATGGAATGTGAATAATGTCTATCCTGCACTATGGCTTCCTCACATACAAACATATATGCAACTACATTACAAAACGTGAGGCGAGGAGAGTTATGCTGAAGTCAGGATTCCCTGTATACCACCACTGCTAACACCAACTACACAAGCAAGCTTCACAAATTCAGTTAATTCTAATAGAAGGTCTCATGGCACTGACAATGATGGGCCAGAGGACAAGAAAAGCTAGACATCCTAGAGGAAAAAAGCATACCATTCCAAAAAGCCAAAGAAGTGAATTAGCATTTCGACATAGGCTACTGCAATGGCTGGTCAATTAACAGTACTGCCTAGGTTGCCAGCAGCTACTATTCAAAAAAATGAGGGAGTTGGGGTATAAAAGCACCAAAAAAACCATACTTAAAGCAAGGTGTTGATTCTTCCCCCCGTTACCTTCCACCTTTACAGTCTGAAAGTGTTTTCAGAATTAAGACTCTAAACTATTAAGGTTCTTCATCAAGGTAGCAAATTACTTACAAATCTACAATATTTCAAAGCTCTGTAGCTGAATATTCATATTGTACCAAAGTGCTTAGATTGCTTCAAATGGGCACAAGGGAAATTTGTGATGCTCAATTTGTGGTTAGTTACTAATGCAGCAACATTTTGCATTAATGAAACTCCTGATGTGCATTAATTACTGTAACACATTTTTGTGCCTATTAGTTTGCTAATACCTAGAATAAAAATAATCATGTATGACTTGTGCGAGTAGGGAAATGTAAGCCACAGCTCATTTGAATTTAGAAAAAACAGACTATATTAAGAAACCATGCAGTTTCTCACCAGTTATTCTTGTGCATGAGAAGATGCCATTAAAGAAATGCATCAGCACATCTGAGTTCCTAGAAATGAACTTACCTTGGAGTCCCTAGAAATCGCTGTGATCTCAGTTGTTCAGCCACATACAAAGACGCTGCTGTTGCCAGTAGTTCTCTTCTTTCAAGATCTGTCAGCTTGTGTCCTAGTTTTCAAAAAGAAGTTTTAAAAAAAATTAGATACCACAGACCAACAGACACAAAAAGTAACAACTACCAGTAAAGACAATGCTCAGTCCTTACACATGAAAGCTACATTTTCTCCTCTAAATTAAGACGAGGCATAGCATAGCAGACGCTCTGAGTTTCAGAGTTTAAATTGCATGTTTTCATACAAATCAGCCCAACTGCTAACACTGGTATCTCTGTTAAAAACAATTTGACAACTGAAAGAAAAGAAACTGAATGATGCTGCAGCATCTTGTTTTCATTACTGAAATGTCACTGGTTGACATATTGTGCCTCATGCTGGTAAGGAATCCATCTGTACATTAGAACTTACTCAAAATATAGAACACTCTCAGTACTTTATCTGAGGCAAAGGCTACAGATCTTTCAAACAAAAGGGACAGCACAATAGTATAAACCCAAAAAATAAATGGGGATAATGCTACTCGTCAGCCCTGTGTCATTAGGTGTCATTTGTGTAATCATTAGATCGCAACTAATGGAGTCAAAGTCATGTTTGACACTTCAGAAGCAGAAAGTGGCTCAAAGCAGTCTATAATCTGAAGAAAGGAAACCTAATAAATATTTGGCAAAAAGACACATCTGGGGTGATTGGAAGCAGGTTTTCTCCCAGTCTGGGCTTGTTCCAGAAAGCGAAGGTTAAATAGAGATTCAACTGTCCATTCAACAGGCTAAAAGAGCAGAGTGACAGAACTCTGCCCTGCTCATCTTTAGGTCAGAAATAACACAAATTTGGTATGAAAAGGTGGCAAATACATGGCCAAGAATGATGCGAGATTCCAGAGAAGGGCCACCAAGATGAGTAGAGAAATGGAGCACCTCTCCTATGAGGAACAGCTAAGAGAACTGGGATGGTTCAGTTTGTGCCATAGTTTGACACTGGCCCAATGCCAGGCACCCTCAAGAGTTGCTTGCTCACCCCTCCCCTGCCACAGCTGAGCAGAGCAGAGCAGGGAAGAAATTAACAAAGGCTTCATTAGTTGAGATAAGGACCAGGGAAAGAAAAACACTTCAAGGGCAAAACAGGTTTAACTTAAAGTTACAAAGTGAATTTATTGCTAACAGAATCAGAGGAGGATAATGAGAAATAAAATAAGCCCTTAAAAACGCCATTTTCTCCCCAGCCCTTCCATCCTTCCCACCGACAGCACATGGAGACAGGGCATGGGGGTTTGGTCAGTCCATCACTACGATTTTCTTCTGCTGCTCCGGGAGAGGAGTCCTTCCCCTGTGAGGCCATGGGGTCCTTCCCATAGCAGACAGTTCTCTGTGAACTTCCCAGGCGTGGGTCCCCTCTCAGGACCAGCAGCCACACCGCACCTGCTGCAGCATGAGCCCCTCCCACAGGCACACAGCCCGCCCAAAACTGCTGTGCCATGGCTCTCCCTTTCCATAGGGTGCAGTCCTCCAAGNCTGACAAGAGCTACCTCTGTGGCCCCCCTGCTACCAAAAACCAAGCCAAGCAAAACCAATACAGTCTGGAAAAGAGAAGGCTTCAGGGTGACCTAAGTGCAGCTGTCCGGTACCTGAAAGGTGCCTGCCAGAAAGATGAAATGACAGTATTTACAAGAGCATGTAGTGAAAGGACAAGGGGGAATAGATTCAAACTAAAAGAGAGCAGGTTTAGATTAGACATTAAGAAGAAGTCCTTTACTTTGAGGGTGGTGAGGCACTGAAACAGGTTGCCCAGGGGTGGATGCTCCATCCCTGGAAGTCCCAAGACTAAGACTGATGGAGCTCTGAGCAATCTGGTCTAGTGGAAGGTATCCCTGCCCATGGCAGGGAGGTTGGAACCAGGTGATTTTTAACGTCCCTTGAAACCCAAGCACTCTATGATTCTGTGAGAGAGAACAAAAGGACAAAGTACTCAGCCCACAAGGCAGTGGCAGGAAGTTAAAATTAACATAAAACAGGACGAGAACTGCAAAAACTGAATTGTCGTGAAGAAAAGAGGCAAACTTTATCCTTGAGAAAGAGATTTTGCACAAGTGAAAGCAAGAGTGTTTAACAAGCAAGATAGGAGGATTACACAATAAAGTTAAAAGATAAAGGTTGAGACTGAAAGACTTTGCCGAACTCAGTCACAACACGGCTCTCAAAAAGTGCTTTATGTGTACGTATCACAGCAAATGCCACCATCCAGAACAAGCACAGATTTCACATGAAAGGATGGGGGGAAGAGCTTCAGAAGGCTGTGTCTCCCAGAGGAACTCTGCCCAGGGGGGCACATTTGCTTCCAGTCCTGCAGCAGACAAACAGTTACACAGATCCCTTCCATATCTCCCTCCCATCACCTCAGTACTATGTAATGTAAATTCACATTCCCCAGTACTGGTTACTAGCCAGTGACAATTTCTATCAGCAGCATAAAATAAGACTAATGAGATCCTCAAGAAAATCCAGAATGGAGGCTGCTGTAAAGGACTGGAGCAAACTTTACAGTAACAAAGCCACAATTTCAAAACAGGATGTCTTCTGCACAGATCCCATCATTCCGCTGGGCATATTAAACAGGTTAGGTAAAGAGGCTACTTAAGACTCCACCTCAGAAAGGCAGTCATGCCACAGTGATGGGAATACATTCAATAAAGTCCAGCTAACAGTACAAAGAAGTTGTCTCAGGCCAAAAAATGTAAATTTAAAAATAACAAAAGTCAGAAAATCTGCATCAATCTCTTTTTAATTTAGTCCACATTAACATATTCTGGCTGAATATTACTGCAAGTTCCTTTGCTCAGTGTTTATTTTTTTTATCTGCCTTGAAATGGAAACTGTCTTCACTTCAACAAACACATGCAGAAATACAAATGCTGAAAGGTTGAGAACCTGGCTTCAGAAACAAACTCAATTTTTCCTTTGCCAGTCACCAGAAAAACTGATTGCAAGGCAAAATTCAAAAAAACCACTTAACTTTTGTACTATTTGTACATACACACACACATTACATATATATACACAAAAGCCTTATGTAATTATACACTGCAATAACATAAATTATCCAGATCTGAAATGTGCCAATTTTCCAGTTGTTTACACACAGTAAAGAAACTCTGAGACTGCTTTTTCAAAACACTGAATCTAAAACTGATGATTTGTTTGCATGTCTCAGCTAAAGGCACATCACGAACCTGCCCTAAAGCCTTTGCCTTTCAATCCCCCTGGCCAACACTCAGGACAAGACTGTGTGACCAAAACTGCATGTTCCCACCTGCTTCAACACACACTGTTAGAATCAACTCAAATAAAGAAACAAGGTAAAACTAGAAAGATCCCATTTCAAAGGTTTTATTGCATGACCTCCATCCTGGATGAAAGCTGCTTTTTTGCTTGCTGTGCCACAAAAACTGTTTTCTCCCCGTATGTTCAACAAAAATCAAACTCCAAACAGAGAACAAAGGTCAATAAGTTGAAACAGGTTAACAACTGATCAAGAGTCACACTCATTGCTTCATTACTATGAACATGAAAAAAATATTTAAACATTTGTCACTATTTACACCAGTTGTGTCACAGATGTGGCGAGCAGAACGCCAGTTATGACTGTAGTATCCAAAGGAGGATTTCTGGGAGATAATATAAACTGTGAATAGGAACATACCAAAATTAGGTTTTGGTCTCAGGCAATAAACATACAACCCTACCACAGAATGTCCTTAGCATAACTTTGGAGGCATACCTCAGAAGTTTGATTAAAGGCTGCTTCCTAAGGATGGCAATTTACCTTTATTACACAGGACAGACTGCTGTCAGTACTGCTTTATTTCTCTGAACTCCAGTCCCACTTCCCTTGCTGTCTGCTTTTGCTTTGCTGCTATGCTCAGCTGAATTCTAAACAGTTTTGAAGTCAAACTTACAATTACATTACTATATTTGGAAATACACAAATGCTCCAGATAGTAATACCTTTGTTTCCCATCAAGTATTATGTCGCTTCAGAAGCTACTCCTCAGGATTTCAGTGGGGTGTCTTGAGGAAGAAATTAATATTCACCATCAATAAAGATATAACAACACAGCCTTTCATGTTCACCATACAGATTGATTTGAAGAGTAACAAAGCTACCTCTGGAGCAGTTATCCAAGTGCTTCCTTGAAAGGGAGTGAAATAAGTAGCAAAGGTCCTCCAACTCCCAGTATAGGAAGTTACACATTGGTCTTCCCTGCTCTCATCACTGCAGACTCCTGGCCTACACAGAAATTTCATCTCCACAATAAAATGTGGAACTGGTAGCTGCCAAATCTCTCTGCTTAACCTGGGATATACTTCTGCATTATCACTGAATTATCAGCTGAATTACATAAGGCAAATGCACAACAGGAAGAATGGTTATAAAATTAAGTCACAACTAAAGGAGTGGAAGCAGTGTTGTTCACATTATTTAAAACTCGACTGCACACATCTATTACTACTAAATGGCAGAACCCTGGTCGGAAGGAAGACAAGAAAAAAAATATTTCTCTCTCATTTCCCTGATGTTATGATTGCTTAAATCAATATTATCCCAGTATCCCCCAAGCTGAGTCAAAAAGGTTCATGCAATTACTTTACATAACCAACTTCAAATTAAATTACATAAAAGGTCATTTTTCCCATAACAGTCTCATTTGCATTTTGTCCTAGAAACGTGTTTCCTACTATCAATTACAGGGAAAAAAACAAAACAAAACAAACAAGCTCTGGTTATGTGCCCCAGTCGGTTACTTAATACTTGAAGAGTGATTGTTTTCTGATTGGGAAGAACAAAAATTAAAAGCATAATGGGTAAGATAAAAAGTGCAATGCATAATTCAGATCATTACCAATGTAGGCAAAGTTTATAACATTCCTAGGTTCTGTTTTAGCTCAAGTTTTTCCTAGTGAATTTTGAAGTTAACCATTACAGATGGCACATATACCAAGTAGGCTGAGGCAGAAAACAAAGCTGAATGTTATTAAATGGTTCAATTTCTTGTGAAGTCAAGCACAGCTTTGTTCCACACAAACAGTCATGGTAAAAGACAGGCAAACATTGCATAAGCAATCTCAAACCATTCAGAGTAGTGAAGAAGTGTGCCTCAGAGAGCTCATGGCCTCTTCTAAGGTGGATGCTATAGTATACAGAAAGGAAGCCTCTACTATGCTGAATTATGAAGGAAGTAGTGACAGACCAAGAAGTGGTTTTTTGGCCTCACCTGCCAGAAAGAAGAAAGTGAACTGTTAAGTCAACCTTTATAATCCAGTAGTTAAAACTCATATCAGATTCCAATGCAGAGAAAGTGAATGGAATTAGCAGCAAGCATCCTCCATCTTCTAACAGTGACAGGGGAAGCTGCATTCCCCTCTCCTCCCAGCTAATAGCAAAAGCCTCCAGACCTAAATTTAAAAGTCATAGCTGCAGTCCCAATTCACCTAAAAAGCACTTTCTCTCAGAATCATGGCATGACTGAGGTTGAAGTGACCTTGAAAGTTCCTTAGTTTATTCAGTGTGAATAAACCCCTCCCCACCAAGCAATCTCAACATCAAATTCAGAGTAGGTTGCTCAGAGGTTTGTGCAGTGAGACCTTTAAAATCTCCAATTTATGACCCCCGACTCTTGCTGTGCCATTGTGCAACTCATTGAAGAGCCTGGCTCCATGTTCTTGGGAACCCTCCCAAGGTCCTAGAAGGGTGTCCTTAGGTCCACCTTAAGCTTTCTTGCTTCCAGGAAAAACAAGACTGGTTTCTCCAGCTTCTCCTTATGGGTCATCTATTCCAACCCCAGCACCACCCTTGTGGCTCTCCACTAGACTTACTCAAGTTTATTGCCATCTTTCTTACATGCATGAGGGGGTTAAAACTGGACACAGTATTCCAGAGATGGTTTAATAAGTATTAAGCAGAGTAATCATTTCATCAAACCCACATGATTATGATAAACACAACATGTCTAAAGGCCTTCACCTGACACACCATCTCTGGAGCCAATATGCCATTTCAGAAGAGAAGTGCTTCCTCTTTATTCCTTTCTGCATTAAAAACATAAAGGACTGTCCATCAGAATTTCTGTTCTTCCTCTCCATTCAAATGAGGCAAACATGCTAGAAGAGGGAAAGTAAACGATTCCTTTTCTGGTTTTTTTCCTCATGTATTTTGGGATGACTTTTGTGATAATCTCTTGGAAAATGCCCCATCTTTCACTGGCACAGGATGTGCCTCCCAAAGAGACAGACGGATTTGAGACATCATTTAATAACCAGGAAGAGTGGAACATCAAGTAAAAGAAAATCTCAATATTTTAAACGAAAACCAGGAAAACATTAACTGTGAAACAGCCTGAACCACAATGACTAATCCCATGAACAGGGTACTAACCTAAAGATCCTTGAGTTTAATTTGTTCTTTGTCCAAGACTCCTCTTGGATCTTTGTGAAAATAGACATACACTTTCTGTGCCTATAAAATAGGGATAGCAAATAGGAAATTTCTTTCTCATCAGGCAGACTAGGAAGTACAGAGGCTTCCCAGGTTGTTTGGAATTTCTATTGAAATGTTTCTATTTCTTAAGTTTTCCAAATTTAAAACACTTTTGGTATGGATTCCTACTGTTAACAACAGCACGTATTTCTACGTATTTCCAGATCCACGTTGGCTACACATTGCTCTGATTTTTCAGATTGTCACAGCTCTTTTTTAGCAGCTATTCATCTTCTACAAGCAATAGTAAGATATATGAAGCTACTTAATTTTCAAATCTTCCTAGCAAAGTTTACCCTGGGTATTTATATTAAAAAGTTAGTTGATGTGATTAAAGAAATTACATATAAGTTAATTTTTGTCTTTGCTTCTCTTCCTGAGCTTCCACCTGTCATCTGCCCACCATCCTCGCTTGCATTCAACAGTTCCCATTTAAGTCCTTGGATTTGTAGAAACATTTTTCAATGGGTACTTAAAAAGCTATCCTCAAATTCAAGTTATCCATTTTTTTTAAGCATGAAGGGTTTGATCCAGTGCAAACTACATCTTTGAAAGGGCTCTCAGTTACTTTGGTGAGCTTTTAATCAGTATTCATGAGTAAGTATTTTTGACCTGAAGTACAGTGCCCTAATATGTTCCTTTATTTATCATTAAGAAGGCTAATGTGTGCTTATGTTTGATACATGGAAGGAGATGAGCAAGACTTTTCATACAGCAGGAACAAAGTCTAGGAATTTCACATGTGCCAGTCATTAGTTTCTATTATGAACTGTCACAATATCTGTTCTTGTGTCTTCTGGTGTCCAGAGCAAAAGCATGTCTTTAAGAATCTGTTAATATAATATTACTGTTTGGTTTATGTTTTTATTGTTCCCAGTTGTATGCCAGGTGAGGCTGCCCATATAACAATATGTTACTGGGACTCCAACATCTTGCATCCTTGCCTTTTTCCTCCATTTTCGTCTCCCCATTCCCAGTCTGCCACTCACTTTGCACATCTACTTAAGTCTACCAGATTCCTTCACAAGCTAAATCAACCCAGGAACTTACAAAAAAACTACCCCAACAAAAGCAGCAACAGTAAAAAAATGCAGGTTTCATGGTGTTTTAGAGATCTGGATCTATTCAGGAAAAGGACTGAATAGTCCCAGAAACATCAGAGAGACAAGACATGAGATTCTGTATTCAAGTGTCAGGGAAGGGAGAAAGACCAGCTTCAGCAGCACCAAGCCTTCAAGAGCAGCTTCAAGAGCAGATGATCAGAGTACCCTGGAATCTCTGCTGGATGAAAGCCAGCTGAGTTACCCAAAGATTAGCTAAATACCCCCTAGCAAAGACAACAAAGGAACTTTTCAGCTTGAAGCATCACAAGCCCACTGCCACTCAAGGTGGCTAACACCTGTTCCTGTGGTCTCAGTCAGGAGCCAGGAACAAGCAGGATGCATTAATCCCACATGCAGGACTGCATCGCACACAGAGTTGTCAATTACATCATGATATCAAGTAGTTCTGGTGCAAAGAATAGTCATCCACACACACACACACTGAGTCCTGAGGTAAGAAAAATCTGTTCTGCTCCTTAATGAGACTAGAATTTGGCAAGGTGCCAGTCATGTCCAGTGACTGCCAATCTGGCAGTGCTGCCTCCAAAGTGAGATGAGGATTCTGCCACATTGGATTAATGATGAATGGGGGAAAAGGAATCTCCACAGGATTCATAAAGGACCCATGAATGATGAACTATAAATAGTCTTTTTTTTAATAAGGGAGATGTTCTGCCTGATGAATGCCAGCTGAGGTGAGAGACCTGTATGGAAGAACTGAGTCTCTGACCACACAGGCTAAGAAAGCATCTACAGCAGAGTGGCTAAGAGAGAAGTCAACCTTTCAAAACCTGATCCTTGTGAAAGGAAACCAATCTATTTGTTTCCTTACATTTTTCTAGCAACCACTGATAAACATTTTTGAAATTGAGTAGTTTGGGATGATGTAAAGAAATAATTGCATTTGTGTTCATGTTAACCTGGTGTATGAGTTAATTTCAAAATTATGCCCATTACTATGTCTAATGAGTATTAAGACCAGGGTACTGAAATACTCTGATAAAATGCCAGATCCTCAGACAAGGCTACAGTTAAAACAAAGGGTGCCAAAAGGCAATTCTAGAAGTGCTACACAAACCTACTGAAGAAGCAACAGTGCTGAGTAAAAGGAAATCTTACCTTACTGTAGTTAACAGTAGAAGTACTGTCTGTAATGAAGCATGCTAGCGTAGCGGAACTGAACTGATGTTTATTTTACATATTTCATATCACCTACAAATGGTTTTTCTCGACTTTGGGTGTATTTAATTTACTATTTTATCACTAGAAATATGTATTTTGCCTTCTTGAAAAAAAAAATTAGCTATTTCAACTTTATGCATTATTTAAAAACTCTAGTTGTGTGTATGCACAGATATATTTTAAGAAAAAGTAAAGACTGGGGAACATGCCAGTCTAAAAATATAAAGGAACAATAATCAAAAACAACACCGCTCGAGAAAAGAAACATTTCCAAATGGAACAAACCTTTAAAACCATCAGGGTAGACTTCAGGAAGGAATTTAGTGTTGATGTCTCCTTGAACAAAGCGTGGATGGACGATCACTTCTCGCAGTAAAGAAATATTGTGAGCCACACCTGAAAACAAAAAAACAAATCAATACAAAATCAGGTAACATTAATCACAAATTACGGTAGGAAAGGACTTACAAAAACATGAACTCCTATATTTCTGGAAGAAATACTTGTTCAGAATTTAGATACCATAATACTGATGTAATCAATGCAGATTTACCAGTTTTGTTTCACCCCTGCCTCAAGACACACCCTTTTAAATACTCAGTTTAATTATAAAGTAAACAATCTAAATTTTCACCTCATCAAGCCTAATTCAAACGCCTAGCTGAGTTAAGGACAGCAAGCACAACCAAGAGACTTTTGGTTCAGTTCTAGAGGATGTAGGCAAGACCACAGCCATCTCCTTGAAATGACAAATAATAGCTCAATTCCACTGAACCCTGAATGAAAGATATGCACCATGTTACACCCCAATCACAGTAATGAAATACAGTAAAAAGCCAAACCACTACAAAAGTTTTACCACTTAACATATCATTTTACTACATTTTTATCATTTATAATGCTTAAGAGACTCCCATGTAAGTTACAAAGCAAAGAAATGTATTGCTCCCTCCACATGTACCTTTATCCAACCTCGCCTGGTCAATTTTTTTATTCAGTATCCTGGTTCCTCTTTAGCACCTCTCTGTGACCCTGTCAGGTATACAGTCCACAAAAATTATTTACTTAATTTTAAAATAACTTTTCACAGAACCTTTAGAGCCACCTTTATCCTTTAATTTCTTTGAATATTATGCTACTTATGTTTTCTGCATTTCTTCATCTCTTTCTCATTCTACTTCTCAGCCTGTCTCATCTATCTCCTAAATGATTTTCGTTTTAGTTGGAGAACTTCTATGTAACTAAGTTAGTGACTTAATGCTAAACTGCACTTTGCCAGAAGTAGTTGCAGTTAGCACAGAATATGATGGGTCACTAGAAGTCATTTCATTGAAATATTAAATACAAGAAAGTCCTTATAGGAGGTGGGAGAGGAAAGGGGGTGCAAAAAAAAATCCTTGAGAAAAAACTCCCTAGATCATTTAAATTATCTTCTCCTTACTGCAAACAATTTTCAAAAAGAAGGTACTGTCTCTTTTGAAAGTAGCATACAGGTCATCTGTGGAAAGTTTAAGATTACAGGTCAGAAAACCACCATCTTTATCTCCATTCTCTTCTCAATTTTAGAAAGAAATCAAACAAAATCTGATGAGCCAGAAGAGTTCAATGCCAATATGACTATACACGATAACGCTGGCTTATAAACATTAATACTTCTTAAGAGAAGCTGAAATAGACATGCAGTTCAGCATTGCAGGTGTTGATTTATTCCAGGTATGGATAAATGAGGAGCTGCTATGGGAAAGAGGTTATCCAACCTCAGCTGTGCACACTCTCACCCCTCTGGAAAGGCAAAGTAATTCACATTCTTTCATCAGCGTCAGAGGAACAGGTAACTCCAAATCAGATTGCGTTTGCCATGTCGCATCAACTTTGGCTTTAGCTGCCCACCATTAAGTATAAAATGCAGAACACATCACGAAACAGTTTATAGCAAAAATTTGTCTGTGCATCCACATCTCTTGCAAAGCACAAAGTTCTGTACTTCAACTTCAGATAAGTTTACTCACAAGTTATTATGATGATATGATCACAATTAGAGATGACATTACTCAATTATTTGCACTTTTTTTCTAATAGTTCTAGTTTAAAATAATATTGAAAAAGAATTCATTGTAAACTCAGGTATTTCAGCTGTAAATTAAGTTATTCAGATTTTTTCCCTTGTTGAGATCTCATGAAAGCAAAGACACTAGCAGTACAGAGCACGCAAATTGCTGTGGCTACAGGAGATTCTTTTACACTCCTTTTTCTTTTGTGTTTTTCCAGTTTAGAAGCATGAACAACATCCTTGTTATTTTATATGCAGACCAGTTCAAACACTTTCAAAGCTTTTTTCCCCTACTAGTCTGCTGCTGGTGTGAATTTTCAAGCTCTCTGTGTGGCCGTCACTAAAACCACTTTCAACACACAGAGTCAGACTGAGCCTCATTGAATCATGAAGTCGCAGCTTTAAAGACTCGTCCGTGAGCCATTAAATAGCACATGACACAACCAGTTCAGTGATGACATGACAGAAATTTGTCCATTCGATTAAAAGAAGATCCTTGCTGCCTGCAACCTAAATAATCATTCACAGACCCTGATGTCATAAACACTGAATGAAAGTCACACTGCATCTCCACTAAACAAAAGAATTAAAAATCTTATGCTAAATTACCATAACTTGGAAACAAATAATGTCTGTCTTTGTCTGCTACAAGTTTTCCCCCAAAGTTTCCAATTTGAATAGTAAGTTGAAATATCCCAGAGACTTCATCTATTAAGTCCAGCATCAAGACAAACAGGAGTTCTTCAATGCTGCCCAACTTTGAATCAAGGGTTTAAACATGCTGCAATGTGTAACCAGATCATCTCACATTTTTCTTTCCTAAACTGCTATAAGATCCCTGGTGAGGTGATGGCTGATGACAGATGACAGAGCTTGGTGTCTCAACTGACTGCCCCAAAAGACCTAAAATCAAAAAAACCTATGCGTATTCTTAATTATTTTTAACTCATGTGCATCTGAAAAATATGAGGCTTCTGCAATGTTTTAAGCTCCAAAATTCCTTTATTAAGTCCAATAGAGCAGACAAGCCTAGGTGTTTGGGAAGCAATATAAATGTTTTTTACATATATGAATTAAAAATTTAATAAACAAACTTCCCTTTAAAGCATCATGAAAGGCTATCTTTATCAGTCCCTGTGATCATTATGTGAGCAAGGACTGCATGGTTGATCTGCTTCTCAAGACTGAGTTGATACTTTTAGTGATGTACCAAATCACATGGCGTTAAAAAAAATTACCAGTGCAATCCTTCAGAAGTCTAGAAGTTTTAGATTTGCAATTTAGTGTGACCTCTGTCAAAGTTCATAAGGTCTCCATCTGTGTGTGAGTAACTACTAGGCTACAGAAATATGGACCCCTAGAGCAGCTTGCTCCTGACTACCTGCTGCTTCCAAAACACTGGCCAGACATTAGCCTCACACTCTCACAGGATCAAACAGAGGCTAACAGGCAGTGCTTATTTCATGCAAAGTTAGACACTAAACTGAACTATATTGTATTTATGTTGCAGTGGTTTTCAGAGAATTTTTCTTTTTCTTGACTAGATCTGCAGACTGCCAGGAAGAAAATCACATTTGTTAGCCTGACAAGCCATGACATTTTCAACAAACAAGCAAAATCCTAAACTATATCAATTTATTTCTCCTCCAGAAAACAAAATTTCACTTCAGCATCATGATTTTTACATTGTTAAGGCTGATGCAGAATTGCAGTTACAGTCTTCTTTCCTCTAAGTCAAAATATAATAATCACCATTCTCTATATGTCTATTTTTTCCATTTTACTCGGATTTAGATTTCATAAAATTTTACATCAGTAGAAGCTCAGTTTAAGATATGCTTCTCGGGTTTCAATTTTTACACACTATTTTCCAGAATATATTTGTAAAAGAAAGCAGACTAGCATTTAAATTATGGAGAACTAATGAAATTTTTTAAAACTACATATTCATATGCTTTATATAGAACACATATTCCTGAGGTTCCATTAATTTTCCAGTTAAATTGTCATTATTGCCTAATGAATACAGGAACACACTAAATAATCACACTGTTCATCAGAGCTTATTAGCAACCCCTGTTTGAAGAAGCCCTCATTAAAATAAAATTAAATTATAATCAGAAGAAATTACTCCCCATACTGCCTGCCTCTATATTGCCTTCTTCTCTTCTTCATTCTCTGCCTTAAAAACTCTGCTAAGTACACCAGACTTTTCATTAACTTATATTACTGTAGCCTAACTCCTAACCCATCCTCATAAGAAAACCCAAAGACAACAATAAAATGTTTTATAGAAAACAATTTTACAAAAGGTTTATGAAGAGGATATCACACCACATTTTTACTCACTAAAAATCAGAACTTGGAATGCCAAGGCACAAAATCATAGGCAATGTTTTCACTACAAATATTTACTGACACTAAACATATTCAGTGTTGATTAGCCTTTTTACAGTATTAAGCTTCTGTCATCTTGATGCCTGCAAACACAAATCTGCATTTATCCATGTAAACTTAATTGGAGTCCTACATGCCCCTCTGTAGATAAGCAGTTGAATAGACTTAACTTGCTGACAATTTCAAATGGTGCTAAGTGGAACAGAAAAAACTTTATCTGCATACTTACTGACTGCAAAACCAACATGTGGAGTACAGGACTAGAGGTTTCTCTTTTTAACAAGCCAGCAAAGCTAAACTATCACCCAACAATTTAAATGCTGAATAAGAATAAATGTGATGAAGCCTAGGAAGTATCTCAGTTACTTCTCTAAAGAAAATATAAAAAATATTAACTAA
Source organism: Ifrita kowaldi (assembly GCA_013398055.1). Classification (NCBI taxonomy): domain Eukaryota; kingdom Metazoa; phylum Chordata; class Aves; order Passeriformes; family Cinclosomatidae; genus Ifrita; species Ifrita kowaldi. The sequence continues at coordinate 64,247 of VZRS01009500.1, forward strand.
GCTCTGCACTGAGCATTATGAAACACTGATTATGCTGCTGTTCACTTAAAACAAGAACATTATCGGATTTGCACAGACTGTAAAACACCACTTTCAACCCATGAACTTCTCAAGTCCATGATTACTACCCAGCAAGCCTCCATGTTCATAATTCCAAAAGTTTTCATAATATTCCCTAAAACCCTCAACATTCAACTGTTTAATTGTCTTTCAAAGCTTGTGTTTTGCTACAACTCACTTCAGAGCTGACTATCTGCAGGCTAAGTCCCATCCCAAAAGCAAGAAAAAAAGGGGGTTTTAGCTTTTAATTTTAATACACAAACATGCACATAAAATTCTCACATGGGATCAGTACACCACTGACCCTCAGAGCTGAACATGTATTCTAACTAAAAACAGTAATTCAGATACAAAGTCTGGAGCTCACTGAACTCACACATCAGGATAAAGGGCGAAAGGAAGAGAGGTAGAAGGAGATAACACATGGTAATATCATACCGTAAAATTGTAAGTTCAAACTCAAACTAAATTTTGTAACTGCATGTGGTTCTGAACTTCTTAGTAAGAGTAAGAAGACCATTATTTATGGTGTTAGCAAACACATGAATGCTTGAATTTGTAGCTCAATTGGAAGCATAAGCTAAGCAGGCTTTGTCAAGAAAAGTGAAAGAAAATAAACGGCCATTCTGCCATCATCCATCAGATATCCTTTTACTTTAAGGACAGGGAATAGAACTCTAGGACAACTTTATATCTAGAGAAACAACAGCACTTGTTTTTCAGTGCCTTCTCAACTGGGCACATTACATTTCTTGTTTTTCACTGCCCCAGTTCTTTTTCCTTAATAAAAGGGAAAGGAAAAAAACGCATACAAACAAAAAACTTATCTGACAATAAAAAGGTACCTTATTTTAATTTTCCCTTCTGCACCAATAACATTGCCTTCCCCTTTTACCTGATCAGCCTGTACTTCAATTGCCCTTCCCTCTTTCTTCTCCACAGGACAGTGGGAATCTGTAACCCTTCGTAAACTACATGCCACAACATTTCACTGACAAGTTGCCATTCCCACTCCCTCCCTCATGACTGGCTTAGGAAAAGGAGAGAACAAACAGGAGCAGCATCTGAGCTCCAAGCAGATGCTAAGTATGCTGAAATGGTCCCTTCTAGTGATTTGGAACTAAGTTTGTTTCCTTCCCTTCTCCAGTTTTGGTTACCACATCGATGCACTTGGGAATCTGCTGGTCCCTCCTGCAACAGGTGAGAACACAAATACTCTTGCAGAACTACCTCTGTTATGCAAAAGTTGTATGACCTGTTGAAGCATTTTTTAAAAGCACAACCAAAAAACAAAAGCTCATTTCATTTAAGAACAGACATTATACACTGCTTTTCCAGGCAAATAGGCTTCTTACACACAAAGATTGTTTTGCTCACAATACCAGTGAGAGCATTTGCAGGGGATCAGAACACAGGAGAGTCTAAAACTCACACGCACACTACCATTGAGAAGTATCTTTTAAGTTAAAACAGTCATTTATGATGTTCAGATCTAAATTAAAGTTTACTGTGAAAAGCTTTGTACCTGAAATTAACTTATTTGAAATAGATTATAAAATAATAAAATTGAAGATGAGTGTTTTTTCTTGAGCTCTAGGATGACCCTGCTCGAGCAGAGAGATTGGACCACATGATCCACTGTGATCCCTTCCAATCTTACTCATTCTGTGATTCTTGGAAAGCCAAGGCCTTCTCACAACACTAGTACAGCTCTCCTTTTTCCCCCCAATTAGTGTGTTTACAGTTGCAAAAGTTCAAGACAACAGTTTCTGCTGCCACTGTTCTGGCAGGTCTCCACTCAGAGTTAACTTCTACATTTCTCTTCCCCTCAAACTCTCACTACAGTTATTTAACACTTTTCTGGTTTCGAGATTATGTTTGCTCTTTCATCTCATGCTGGAAGATTCCCCCATCCCCAGCTGGTGGGTCCCTTCTTTCCTCCTCATTTCTACTCCTTCTTGCTCTATCTGCTGCTTACTCTTTTCCTCAGAGGCTCATTTTTCCACTCTTCTTTCTCCCAAATGGTCTACTACATTCCTCTCTCCACACAGCAAGCAGGATCTCAACAGAAAAGGGTTAACATTATACAAAGACTTAAATTTCATGTTACTGCTCTACTTTTGAATGGTCAGGGAAGATAAAAAGCAAACAAAGGTCAAAGGAAAGATTACAGGAATCTGCACTCAAGGATATGAGCTATCTGTCCAGCCAGACCTCTAGTGAATTGATAATGTGTTCTACTTGCTGCATAAATATAACCATTTCTTTTATTTAAACAGATAAAAATAACTTTCATACACAAACTTTCCAAAACTTCATACTGGGATTTATATATGCCTTCAAATGAACATATTATCCAGCACCAGAAATGACAAAAACATATTAAAACTTTAGAAAAACCAAGAAGGAAAGCACACCACATCATGTTTACACATACATGAGACACACTGAAAGGCATTCTTTCAATACCCTATTTCTGTTGCTCAAATTAACCCTTCCCCCCGCAAAAAAAACCCAAAACAAAAAGTTGCTGAAAAAAGTACTGTAAGAGACAGAAATGAGCTACTAACAACAGTGCATGCTCAAAAGAAATAAATCACGCCTCATCCCAATGAGCAACAGTGCCTCTGTGCTTGACTGGCATCTTGAACTTTTCACTATTCACAAATTCTCCAGTAGCCAACTACATAGAACAAGAAGTGTCTCTTCTTGAGACAATTCTAGGTTGCACACTTAACTTTAATCACCCGTGAACTATACTGCAAGACTCAGAGATAAAAATGTTACCTAATTAGACCCTTTGTCACTCAGGAGTCTCAGCTGAGACTTTGAATTCAGATCAGTTCTCAGCGGAGGAGTCAGCTCCTGTCAGAAAAATTTAGACTGTAAAGAACCTCAAGAGATCATTTAATCTAATCTACAACTCAAAGAAACACTATCCTAGACTTTCATCTGCTCCCACTAACAGCAATGGAGATATTACACAGAAAAAAAGATGGAGATTACATTCCCATGATCACATTGACTCTCTCTTGACTCAGTCTTGAGTTAGTCATACTTTTAGCATCTACCAATGAACAGACTGTAGAATTTCTGTTATCACTGTGTACAAGTTGTCATCAACCCAAACTGGAATCAAATATTAATGCAACAGGCATTTTCAGAGCACAGCATTGTTGCAAATATCCCAATTTGCTTTATTCAGCATTTTTAATGAAGATACTGCTATTACAGGCACTGTATGATGCAGCCTTGGTTGCTTAAGGTATTACTTACTCAAATTTTGCTTAAGTCTGCTTTCTTTGCAAGTATTAAACTATTTTTAAAATTTAATTATTTTAATTTCCTTCATGACTGTCTCAGGCAGATTTAACTAGGAAGGACAGCTAAACCATGAATTCAAGGCCAGGTAGTACCCAGTCCAAGAAAACAAATCAATAAAAACTATAGTCTGGGACTTGCTCCCTGTAAATGGGATGGAGCTAAAAAGGAATGGGGTAACCTGTGAATATCCCAAAGCCACAGCAGTTTTCTCACACAGCCAATAGACAAGGAGCAGCAGAGTAAGTCCTTGCCCTTCACACTGCCAACATGCCTCAACCCAGCCTAGAGGAGTCACCTCCTGAAGGGTCACTGTGCTACTTCAGTCCTGGATTCTCTGCTGGGACTGCCAGGAATGACATTGTATAGTGGCATTTGCTCCAAGAAGACATTTGTCTTCTAGGAACTGGATAAAAAACATTGATTTCACACAGGTCAGCAAGCAACCATCAAAATAGTAGTGACTAAAATTCCTTACCAACTTTTGTCTGCTTTGAACCAGTGACACAGAAGTGATGGGGAAGACTCCATCCTCCATTAGCAGTCCCTAAGCTACATATTAGATGGTCCTTGACCTGCTAACCAGTCACCCTATACCCCATTCCCATCCTATGTGAGTGAACAAGCATCTTTGTTTACAGAAATTGCAATCCTTGGGATTTTAAATCTAAAATTCTCACAGTGTATATCATCACTACAACTGACACTTAACTTCAGCTGGTATTGCTTACCTAAAATGCTTTGTAACTCAGAAGAGTTACTTCATTACTTACAGGGAAAAACAAGGTGTCTCTAAAACACAATGCAAACATAAATGCTGCTTCCCAGGAAATCAGAGGGTCAAGGGGGCTGTGTTGAGAAACAGGAAACTGGAGCACACTATTCAGGGAGACAAGTAATTTCTAAATAGTTATGTACAAGATCACTATTCAAACATAAAACCAAGTAACACCAAAACTAGGTAAAAAATTATCTTTTGTAATTTTTACTTCTGTAAAATCTTTTGTATCTTTTTGTAAATCTTTTGTATCTTTTACTACTAACAAAAACTCAAGTATGGAAAAGACTTCACATGAGGCACTTTACAAAAGATCAAGGTAGTTTAGTATTTTGTTACATAGGAACCCAGCATCGTAAAGCAAAAATATACACAATTGTTTTAGGGGAAATAAAAAAATAATTTTAAAAAAGGAGTTCTGCACATGTCAATGCAGTTTAGAACATTACAGAGGGGACAGTTTCTACTAGCTACCCTACCAAGAGTCATTCACACACTAGGCAAGAGAAGAGATACTTTAATATCCACAAATGTTCCATTTTAAATAAACACTGAGAAGAAACTACCAGCTGTGTAAAACTACACAAAAATCCTGGTGGTTTTCAAATGGAAACTACTGGCCACTGCAACTAAAAATGTGCTCTGAAATTCATTTACTTTTGAAACCTGTAGTACATTAAATTTTGTGGTTTGCAGTACTTTGAAAAAAATTCCCCCTGCAGTTCACTAATTACCTCTTTAAATGTTTTTAATAGACTAAAAGCTTTCTCAGACAGAAATACTACAGTGACAATAGATATGATGGATACATGCATACTAATAACAGTAAAAACCTCAAGAATACAAATTAGTACTTTTCACATGTAAGGTCTCATTATCCTTTACAAATATTTATAATCTGTGGAACTGTTGCTAGGTACATAAACATCTGTGTAAAACACCTAAGCACTATCAGTTTCCATCCCATATTATAGCACACAATAAAAGACAATGCTCCACACATTTGCAATATTCTCATTAAATAAAATACTTTTAGCATCACTTGCTATCAATACAATTGAGTGTGAATCCAGAGCCTGTCTCCATTAAAAACAACACTAACAAATCCCACCTCACATCAATCTAACTACAGCAGTATAAATCTCTCTCTCATATAAATTTACTCAGCTGTTATACAGCAGGGGTCTACATCAGCACATTGTACTGCAACAGTCTAATGGCTCAAGTTGCACCAATATAAATTCATGTTAGAGTTAGCAGTTCATTTACAATGGCTAATCCTACCATGTACCTAGGTGCACTGTGGTAGAGGGATGTTCATTTTCCCCTAGACAGATAAATCTTTTGAGTTTGACAGGGCTTCTGTACCATTCAGCAGCACAGCATTCAGGCCAAACCAAGTTTTACAAAAACTTCACAGAAATTTTTACCTCTCCTACCCTGAGTTGTCCTTATTTTCTACAAGACACAGAGGAAGACCTAAAGATTTCTCCCACACAAAATGTGACTGCCCTCATCAAAACTTAGAGTGAAAGTGGTCAGGGCTGATTTACCCCTGCTGCTTGGAAAGCCTGGAAGAATGGCTGCGTCTCCTATGCAATCAGAGAGCAAGACCTGAAACACTTGCTGATCAACAGCCAACATCTCTATTTGCCCAAACCTAAACAATGACCTTGAAAATAAGAGAAATATATATATACAATCAAATACTGCATTGTGATAATATTTAATTGCAATCAATGTATTAACTCCTATAAAATGGCTATTACTTTCAATTTCTTACAGAGCAGCAGCCTTTTTTTCCCCTCTACAACATAATAAATCAGTTACATGCTACCATTCAGTGAGAACTATGAGTTTTAAGAAAGTTATTTAAATATTTATCTCATAATACTCAAGAGAAAAAATGGAGGGAAAAAAAGTCTCCTTAGAGTTGATATATCTTCTCGGCTTAATTAACACAACCTTTTCCTGTTTTAATTTGCACTTAAAAAGTGGGAACTTTACTCAATTTGCTAATTACTACATTTTCAAGCTGTTTTCTTGAAATAGATGACAGCCTACCACACTAGGAATCCAAATTTCTCTAGTTACCTCGAATTACATAGTTGTCCAAAGCCTCTTCCATTCTTTTCAGTGCTTCAGCTCTATTAGAGCCATAGGTAATCAGCTAAAGAAAAAAAAATTATATTTACATTACCTAGAAGTTAGATGTTTGTCTCTATAATTTGAAAAGCATTTAAAAATTAAATAGGTTTGTAGAACTTCTGCAGTCATAAAACCATTTCTTGGCCATTACTGTATCTGTGCTACAGAGGCTCCCTGAAACATCAAGAAAAAGCTAAGATCTTTTAACCCATTCAATGAAAGAAGGCCAATCACTTTTCCTTCATAAAACTTAAAGCATCTAAGCAAGCCCTCAGAAAATCAGACAAGAGGTTCAATATCCAAGCTGACTCTTCAGATTCCTAATGCCCAACAAACTCATAAGATATAATTTTTTTGAGAACTGAACTTTATTATGTCATATTTTAATTTTACCAATATATTCCTGATGAATAAAAACTAATACTAAGAGACACTATCAACCATTTCTTTCAATGCTTCTTTTTGGAAGCCAGAATTATTGACATTTTCATCCAGGCTAGACTATGTTAAAAAACATAGATTGGCAGCATCTAAGTCAGACAATAAAGGCTGGTGTTTAAAACAGAATCTTCTTAATAATTAAAAACTGCAAGACAAATAATTACAGTGTCAAAAGGTAAAAAGATTTTTATTTAGAACTGACACTAGATTTCCACTACTGCACATCTTCCTTCACTTCTTTTTTATTCCCTTGAGGCATGTTATGCCTGGCACCTTTAAAATACTGATTTACCAATCCTTTAACATGCTCTCTCTCATTTAAAAGATCTATGTATAAAATCAGTACTTCATACCTTTAGAATATTGAGAAATAATAATCAACTCACTTTGGAGATCATAGGATCATAATAAATGCTAATATCACTTCCTTGTTGAATACCACTGTCAACACGTACCTTCAAAAATAAATAAAAATAGTTATATATTAGTGGAAAAAAATTTTCAACGTGAGGATCAAATCTACCCATCAGCCTTAAACCATAACCCCCACAAAGCTTATCACATACATTTTTCCCTCTGGAAAGACTAGAATAATTCTTTGTTTTCAGAAAATCTGGGAGGAGGGACGGGAAGCCTTTTTCTTCACCAGGAAAAACACTTGCAAATTATTCTCTCCTTTGTGAAAAACTTGACTGCAATCTTGAGTTCATAGTCAAAATTCTCTTTTGTTCTCTAGAATGCACAGTAAACACACTAAATTTGATCTAAGAATTTCAGCTGTGTTACACACTCGCTTCGACTCTAAACACATTCAATTCTGATTTAATCCCTGTAATAAAATACAGTTGTAATTATTTTCCTGACTGACACCTGGCATGAGGGATGACCCTTATAATCACACCCTTTCTGCATCTATATGTAATCACATCCCTCAGGTTCTGCTACAGCCCTTCCAAGGGCTTCAGTAGGAATAGAAGTAGGGAGCATTCAGCAGGAACTTTGGAGCTCTGCTTATCAGCTCCATAGGAATACTGAGCCTATGGTTTTCATGTGTGTAACACTTTCCTTCTCTGTCTCACCCTCTCAACTGTTAAACTTTTTTTTTTTCTGTTGCTGCTGTTCCCCTGAGGCTTTAATGTTTACACAGCTTTTTCCATGGCTTTGCTTTGTAAGGACACAGCCCCAATTAAAGCTCTGATTCTGCAATATTCATGGAAAAAAATAACACAAGTTCAAAAATTTCTTTTGAAGAGGCTGATTGCTGTTAACCAGCCAACAAGTTAGTTTGTATATTGCTGATTCTTGTTTTCATCTCTCAGTTTGATTTCATCACTGTAACAATGAGGTTAGCCATATAAAACTTTTCAAATGAGCAATTTCTGGGGAATAAATATTTATTAAATTGCTGCTTTTGAGAACTGGAATCTGAAATATTTTTTTTAAACTAATCAAAATAACTCAAGTGATAAATGCTTTCTGGGGATCATAAGGATGGAGGGCTCTAATCAAAGCTGTTGAAACTGCAGGGCTCCGATATACTGCATTGTAAAGGGGGTGGGAAACAGGGTCCTGGAATCTCACTTAAATCTTCACCTGTGGGAAGGAACCTTTGTAATAAACAGCAGCTCATCTGTCTGCAGCAAGGCAGAAAAAGGTCAATGCAACGGCTGTTAGGCCTTTAATATTTTAATTTAGGCAATTATCAAGGGACCACATGTAGAACCTCTTGTCTAGAGAATCCACATGAGGGCATGATGATGACTTTATTATCCAAATGACATAAAAAGATACCCTAGCAGGTGTATTCACTTTCTTCAGTAAGAAACATTGTCTGACTAGTTTTTAGTACATTATATTTATTTTAAGAAGAAATTCACTTATTCATGTATTTGTATTCATATATTTATATTTACATATTTATATATTATTTTTTCTATATTTATTTATATGTAAAGGCAGTGTTGCTTCTGTACCACTTTAATCACATCTTATCTGAATGTACTTTATCTGTGCTTAACTGGGCTCCCCACTACTCACATCAGGTACATTTAACATTAGCTACTGATGAGAAGGTAGACCAGACAGGCCATGATTACAGAAAAAACATGCAGTGTATTTCTCAGCTTCCTTTCTTCCAACTGCTAAACCATCCTTCCTCATAGAATGACTGCCTATATATAAAGTCAATGCACATGTTCTCACATTTAAATCAGAAAGAATTAATTTACCTACTCAGTTTCAGATAAATCCCTTGCCCATGATGGTTTTTTTGCAATACTCAATAAATACATACATAAGACAAGGTATGACATAGATACTCCACACATACTTGAATTATACTGTGACTTTTGTCTCCAAAGTAGCACCTGTAAAGTGATTGCACACAAGTGTTCAGGGGTGCTTTACATGTGCATAGGAATGCATGTAAGTATTGACACATTTATGTCATCTTTCTACAAAGAAAAAACATATGAAAGGTGCATAATTCAGACTCACAATAATCAGGTTAGTCAGACCCTAAAGTTAACTAAGGCTTCTGAGGCTACCAACTATATGCTCCACCTGGCTCTATGTTTCTGTTCATATACAACACACGTACATGACCACTACAAAATTCACACTTTTCCCTAACTACAATACCTTGAAAAGGCTACAGTGAGTATAAACTACTTAAACTACTGCATAAGTTCCTTTAAAAAAAATCTGGAGTCCTCTGTAGAAGTTTAATTTTCATAAAATAAACTCAAGATGACTGAAAAAATGACAGCAGAAAAGAAATACATTTATACTATCTTCAATTCTCCCTGTGGTGCTTACATTTTCAGAGCCTGGTAACAGTAGGTGATTTTATAAACTATATGGTGTGACAGAACTTAATGAATATTGGATGAAAAAGAAACCCTAATTCAACAGATACTCACTATAATGTGCTGAACTTGATAAATAATAGCAATATTTATTAGACCTCCAGCATTTACTTCTGTTTAATGTATTTCCTTTCTTTTACTCAGTATTTAAGATGTTTACGAAAGGGCAGGGTTAAAGATCCTGCTGTAGCCTACAGCTCATTCATATTACAGCCCTAACACTTTATTGCTGTTGTACTATCCTTATGTGTTATTACACTAGGACAACAGCAAAATGAAAGAAAAAGGGGGGGAGGGGGGGAGCACAATCTATGTCTCAGTCCTGCAATGAACTCTTAATGCATCAAATTCCACTCAGGAACACAAACAGATTCTAGTATTTCTCAATTCTTTGCTGTATCTGAGTCCAAGAATTTTCTTTTCCTGGTAAGAGTCATTCATTATAAGAGTCAAATACAAGACTGCTGCTCATACTGACAGAGAGCGATGCTGGAGCTCTCCTGATATAGCAGAACATGTTGTGTAGGAGCACCAAACATCAAAGCTCACCATCATACTACAGGGCTTGGTTTGTAGTCACCTGTCCTAAGCTTCATTATCAAAGATAAAAAAAATTTGGTACTTATGAGCACCACGTTCTGATGAAATTACAAACTAAATGACACAAAAATAGCCATCCTATTCTTCCCTAGGGGTAAGCAAAAGCTCTCACACAGCCATGCTCACCAGTTCCACCAGCACGAGCAGCTGACACACAGGCATGGTAGGAAATCAGAGCTAACTTGAGACACAGAGGAAATGAATTGCAAATACATTTGGCAATACCCGTAAGCTGAACTTGCTGTGACACACTACAAGTCTCTGCTAATTTTTCTCAAGCCAAATTGTTGACAATTCTAAAACCTAAAATGCAGAAAACAAACACCGCGGCACAATGGGCCTGTAATGCTGTACCTTTTTAGCCATATTAATTTTGTTCTTAGCAGCATGTCATTCTCAGGAGAGAAATTAGTTTCACGGTAGCAGAAATATGTATTAAGATACCAAATCATGAGTGTCTACATAAAAATAGTTTTTCTATTTTTTAATATGACAGTGGAAGTAAACAGGAAGAGAAAGCCTAGACACTCCATATGAGCTCCTCAAACCATTGCTCTGAAGCCTCCAGTGTAATTAAAATCTCTTTCTTTGGTACCACGATGGACCACGTGAAGCAATCAGGCATCTCCCACCCTTCATTTTCAATTCACCTCTCCCCCTAAGCACAACTCCCAGCCCACCCCGTCTACCTGACAAGTGACAGCCCAATCTGATTAAATGCTTGCAAGGGAGGGGACTCATGGGCCTCCATGACAGGCCAAAAGTGATCACCATGGAGATACATAATTACAGCTGTCAACGCGTCTACTGTCCTGCTGGCATCAATTTGATTGCTCCCAGCAATAATGATAGACAAAGCTTAGTGTGCACTCTCCTACACCCAATCACTTTATCTATTCCGTGGTCCATTTAGCTGACATGCAACATTCACACAAGCAAATAACAGCAGTAAGCAGAACATTTAAGGCATTTTAATTGTTTTTTCTTTGTATGGATGGCTTACAAGCGCAAATGTTATTACATAAAACTCCTGCTGCAGCATTAATTGAAGAAAGATTTGGTGGGACAAAGACTGTAGGGGGTATAGTTTGTCCATTATCACTTGTACTTTCAACAGGTCTCACGTTTGGAAAATTGCAAATTGCAAAAACTTGCAAGGGCAAAATGTTTGACATCGTGTTAGCTATTACAACATGGTGAAAACTTCTAACAACCACTGGAGTATTCATTATAAATTCTTATTAAATACACTCTTTGTTTCATTAAAAAGAAGTTTAGATACATCCGGTGATACCTTTTTCCCTCATCTCCTCTTTAAGAGCACATAATGCCTTTTAGATCTTCACAATTTTTTTCTGCTTTCAGGCTTTGAACACAGCATGAAGCCTTAAAGACCAGAAAGGGTCAGGTCCCTTTGGAAAGTACACGGGCAAAAACAATTTAAAAAGCAAAATAAATCATATATCCAATAACAACTCCACATTTAAGATTCCTCCTGTAATCTCTCAGTATTTTCCATGCAAGCAATCAGACTGAATAATTGTATTCACAGATGGTACAGTCTCATCATTCCACTGACACAGTGTCATTCATGTATATGTGCACTTATAACTTAAGATTACCTTGATTTTACAGAAAGGCAGTGTCTGCTCTTCACACACAGCAGAAAACACTGTTTGTTAAACACCTATTCTATGCAGTTAGGCTGTATTCTGAAATATGTAATGACCCCTGTAAGAAACTCCTTTTTAAAGCCTACAAAGCTAAACAAAAAGCACTGGCAGTTTCTCACCAGTGTCCCCAGTTCCCTATGCTTAGAGCTGACTCAACAGTTCACTGTCCTTTCTAATGACCACAGTACATTTACTGAAGCTGTGTTTGAAAAACTTAAGCTGAAAGTTACAGAACAAGCTATTTCAACATGTATTGGTTTCCTGTTATACCCAATTTGAATATTTTTAACCCAGTTTGGAACTGTTCACTTTTAAGCAGTTTTTCAGGTTGCACAAATCAGTACTGCCATGTCCTGTCCCACCTCTGCCAAAAAGCTAGAGAAAAGGCTTGGTTTACAAAGCTGCTGAGTATTTAGTCTTTGTCTATAAGAGACGCTCAGCACCTATGAAAACCAGGACAGAGTTACTTACACTTGGCACATGCAATGGTTCCTGATACTGAGACAGTTTACCAATGGATGGCAGGCCAAAAGATTTGTAGGGGTCCTGGAAAAAAATTCAACATGAGAAAGCATTAAGCTGTTACAGATGTGGAACAGATAATGTTTAAAAGCTTGAAGTCTAACAGAAACTGCTACTGGAATGACTCTGTTTTCTTCCTCAGAATTACTTGTGTTGAAGACTATTTCTTCATCCATCTGCCCCTGTGACTCCAAATAAAGAAATGGAAATATATTTTTAAAAAAGCAGAAAAGAAGTATTCTGCACCCAGTTACAATACACCAAAATAAAATATACAGAGATGACATTTTCATTAGCTACACTTGGAAGAAGGATGGGAAAGTATTCAGAAGGCTAGGCTTGAAAAGATAGTATAACAAAAAAAATTTCTGAGATAAAAAGGGCAGTTAGAAATTCAATTATCTTAAGAAGTCAAACTGATCTTTATGCCACTGGAAACCTCCTACATTAATGTACATAATGCAATACCAATATAAACTTAATAGGAAAACAAATAAATATACAGCTTACAGAATAATCTAATTCATGGCAAAGTAGTTGGATTCATTACTTATAAATGTGAGGGGATTCAAGCTGAACAAAACAAAAAAAAGCCCAAGCATCAGTTACTCCAGGGTAAAGCCTACTAAAACCCAGAATAGCTTCCATGCCTATCACAGGGCACATATTTATTCTTTATCAAAATAGTCTGTACAACTTGTGATCAGTAGAGCAATTTGGAGGTTATGTGCATGTCATGAAGGGAAAAAAAAAAATCCCACCATGAAATAAGATGGTCTAGGTAACAAAAGTCCCAACAGTTAAGCAACAGAAAAAATGTCTCAAGGTGCTGAATTAGTTATGAAAAGCAGAGTTACCTAAAATGTTCCTGAAACTAAATGAAGGAAGATAGGCATTATTTTCCAGTCCCCAACCCTGAAAGTGTTCAAGGCCAAGCTGGATGGGGCTCTTAGCAACCCAGACTAGCAGAAGGCATCCCTGCCCATGGCAGGGGAGTTGGGACTAGATAACCTTTAAGGTCCCCTCCAACCCAAACCACTCTGTGATTCTGTGATTTTTTTTTAACTTAAATTTCATTTTTATGTATAAAAAGTGACAACAAAAAGACATTGCCTCAAAATATCCTAAAGGTGCCTGAAAACAGGGTTTAAATATTTGTAAGCTTCTTTGAGGTGAGATAGAGACTCATACCATAATTATAGAGCTATTGTTTTGGAATGTACTTTGAAAGTTTATCCTATAAACTGTAGTTTCAGAAGACATGTAACTTGGTTTTTCAACAACCTTTTCAAAAGTGTTCATAAAACAACAAAAATTCTGTAAGGCAATGAATGTCAACTCTCTTTTTAAGTCAACAAGTTTAAGTACACGTGTTTCAGAACCTAGAATGAGTAGTTAACTCTGGTAAATAACTCCAGCATCACGAAATATGAACTGAACATGTAGGCTTATTTCTAATGATATTTGCTTACTTCTCTCTTTTACCATCTTTAGTTTAAATTTTCACAAAAAAGCTATGTTGAACTACACATCGTATTTTTAATTTAAAAATAAGGACTCAACAATTCTACAAAACCTCATTAACCATTCACGTTACATGCTCTAAATCATGACTTTCATGTGATATTCCTTGATTTCACCTTGGCATCTATCCTCACCTGGGTATTATTACGCCACAATTCAACCACCTACCCCCCTCCTCCCCATTACCACTCATTTACCTCAGCATAAACTCGACATTCAACCGCCCAGCCGTTGATGGGAATATCAGCCTGTTTGTGCCTGAGAGGGTAACCCTTAGCAACACGGATCATTTCTTGGACTAAGTCCAGGCCGGTAATGCATTCTGTGACGGGATGTTCAACCTGCAAGGTCAAGAACTGTCAGTCAGTAGGTAACAAAAAACAACCAAAAAAAAAGCACCTCTCTGTAAACAAACACAGATAAACAAGAAATTTGACCAGCCAAAGAAAGAAAGAATATGTTTCTATTTTGGTCTTTTTCCGCAAGAAAATTCTACTTAAACTCCAGCAACCACTGTTTTTGCATGGAAAACACAAAAAAATAAAGTAATCACAGATTACAATAACTATGAGCAGCACACAAAAAGAAAACTAGAGAGGTTACCTGGGAGGATTTGAGGGTTTGTAGGGGTTTTTCACTTGGTTGGGGGTTTTTTTCATTTATTTTACAAATTCAAATGCATCTCGTGACAATGAGGTAGTTTTCCTTTGTTTGGAAGCTTTTCCCATTCCATTTTGTTTTGAAGAGAGACTCCCAATGTAGCCATAACTATATTTTAACCGAAAATCTCAAAGTAGCTAATAATCAACCCATTCTGCTACACTTAACATGGCACGTACAGGAGCCGCTACCAATTTTCCACAGAGCCGGCGTAGCCTATATCTCACCCATTCGCTTTCTTTCACTAACCTGTCCTGACAAGCAACCAGATTAGCGTAATCTTGCATCAGCGCAGTGTAGCAGAAATGAGCAGATGGATCCTTCAATTTTTTTCCCCCCCTCCAGACTTATGTGTTTAGTGCTTAGCATGCACAATAGCTGGGCTGGACCAGCAGAGTGGCTCTGCGCGCTCAGCAAATTGCCGCTAACGGCTTTGGAAGCCGCTGCGCTGGGAATAGCCGTCGCTCGCGCTCACGCAGGATGTGCGTACAAACATGCACACGTGGGCACGCACATGCACGTGCACACACACTCCTTCCTTCAAATGGGCAGAGAAACGAGCATGTTGATTAACTTTGAAAAGCCTCAACTAGCCATAGGATGGTAAAAAGCACCCAAGGCGGTTCCTCTGATCGCCACCACATCAATCAAGTAAAAGGTAGGCAGGCTAAAAGCGTGTTCTTCGCACAGAAACAGCTATACCACCATATAGAAATTATGACAGAACTGCCATTTTTGTTATAAAACGTCTGTGCTTCAAGGGGCAAAATACCTCAAGAAAATGCACTTTGCAACTGTTTATCGTGAGATGTCATATTATGTACCTTTTCTGAATCCGGAAAAGGTCACTGACCAAACCACTTGTCTTTCTTCCTTCAAGTAGATAGTATTAAGGAAAACATTCAGTCATTATAACAACATTGTGGCTTATCAGAACAAGTAGATGCTTTGGTCTTTAAGAAAAAAAGCTTTGTAAAAATAAACAGATGGCATCCATAATTAGCCCTGTGTGTGCTGTGAGTTTGTTTAGAGTTTCAACATTTTAAAACGTTTTGACATAATTTTAATGACAAATCATCACTGAAACAAGCACCTATTCTTTGAAGGACAAAAGTGACATTGAAATGGGAATCTGATTATACAGTTTAAGGATGTACCTTTGGGATTCAATCTTGATTCTACCTAACACATGATACTCTCCTGCATGTCAAGCTTAATAACAGTATTTTGAGAATCTATGAAACATCTCAGTGTCTATCCTGCAGTGTTAAATTGAAGCAATTCTATTTCTATCAAGGCTTGAAGCTTCTATTAAAACTCCCTAAGTTTTAATAGAAAGTTACTTATCACACATTCATATTTGGACAACAGAACTTATTTTCCTACTTTGGAATTTAAGTTTTGAAAGATTACCTTTGAGCTGAGAACATGTTTGGAATTTTAACATTCCAGATAATTAAAATACTTTTTATTTTTCCAAAGGCATTTGCATTATTTAGTTATACTGCCATTTTTCTTGGATAGCAATTGGCATTCCAGATTCAATAACTTCATTGTTGTTTTCAGTTTTATTGTTGATGATCAAAATAAGATGGAATGTCTCTGAAAAGAAAAATATTTTTGTTGTTTGGTTCTTACGACTCACAAACATTTATTTAATCCATTCTTCAATACAGATCTTTGACTTGGTCAATATTTTCTTCTGTTTCTTCAAAATACTCCCTTTGTGTCTCCACACAAAACAGCATTCAGAAAATATGTATAGGAAAAAATGTTGAGGGTTTTTTTTTGGGGTGGGGAGAAGTTGTTCTACTTTATTTTAGGACTCTGCTTCAACTACTAATATTTAGGCATAACATAGACAATTCCAATCATAGCATTAATTTGGGGTACCAAATGCATTTTAATATTCATTAAGACTATCAGATGACCAAAATAGAGTAGAAAAGAACTTGAACCTTGAAATATCTACAACTGTAACAGCTAATTGTATCTGTATTACAAAATCACTCTTAAAAGCTAGACTTGAACCAATTCCCTCCTACTTTTCCACTTCCTACTTCAGGTGTCATTTTTATTCTGCCTGCCTGTTGTATTTTCTATTCATTTTATGCTATATTCCTTCTCCATCAACAGCCTTTACTTGCCAGTATATGGAGACTAAGTCAAGTACTAAATTTTTGACAAGATGAATGCAAGTTTGCTCACAAATGGAGCTGAATCACACTCCATTGATCAACTCCTTTAGCTTTAGGCCATAGTCAGTTTTGCAGTCAGCTGATCCAAGATGTTGCCAGTGAAGCCCCAGCCATTAAAGAGCCAATGTTGGTATTGTTATACGACAGTGGCTACACTCACACATTACTGTGGTCCTCAACACAAAGGGCAAAACCAGACATGTCTGCAGCAAACAATCTACAGATCATAGCTGTATCAAGGCAGCGGTACCTTATTCTCAACAGGACAAGCAGAAAAATTGATCAGCAATAACTCTCAATTAATTAGCTGCCAAAAGTAACACCTTTACTGTCAGCTCCTTTACTTATACCAAGTCTGCTCATAAAAGTTGATATGTCATCATTTCAATGCACTTAAGCACAATATATACCTCCATTAAAAAGTCTTACTCTGTGTAAAATGCTACTTATATTCCTGCTTTCAAGTCCACAAAGCTATACCTGCTACAATCAGCAATAGCTATATAGAGTAAAGGGAAAGTACTTCCCCTTCATACTGGACCTACTGCTCTTAAGACATCACAGCAACCAGACTTCCCATGGGCATTGCAAGCGTTTTTGCGCCATTAACCCTTTCCCATTTATACAGCAAGAGAAACTAGTGGCAAAAAATAATAATAAAACTGTCAGAAAATAATAATTATGTCCCAGTTCATAGATGGTAAAGCAGGTATAAAAGAGTTGGGGAACCAACCAACATCACAATTCAGTTAGCATCCATCACCAGAACAGTATGGAAAGGCTCCTAATTCTCCTCTTGTTCTGTGACTGCCAGTGGTTTTAAGGCTTAACCATACTGGGGTTCATCCACAGCTACAAAAACAGTCATGCAGTTTTTATGGACAGCTGGAGCTAAGAGTTAAATTAGTGATGACTGCTCCCCTTGTATTCAGGGGAATAATTCCGGGACACATTTTTCTCAAGACTATCAAGGTACTCAGATCTAACAGCAAGCACTTCTGGACACTCACAGACCGCTGTTGTCCCTGTGTGTATAAGGCATCAAGTTACTTACACAGCAGCTGGAACATTCAAGCACGCCACATCAGCCAAGAAAATCTAAATTTCAGTAGACTTAAAACTACAGCCTATGTCACCCCTACTACTATAAGTCCCTAGTTGGTGTCATATACCCCTTTACATTTAGATAAATAATCTCAAAACTAACTTTCAACATACACCTCAGTTTCCAGGAAATGTGATTCACCTGGAGTCCCACAGGCTTTGCTGCTGCAGCCAAACCCAGTATCAACTGACCCAAACGCACCAACTTACAGATGCTTCTCAACCCCCTATATTTCAGTAAGCCTGGTTTCTATTTCGGAGAACTGAACAGCAACAGAGGTGCACACGTGTTCTGCTCTTCAGGCATGCAAGCTTCCTGACTACCATGAGCAGGAGCACACTGGGGTCACACCTTTCTGCAAAACAGTTCACATGTACATGGGGATTGGGAGCACACAGCAAAAAACAGCTTTTCATAAAGGGTACTGAAAAACAGAAAATGGTTGGATTAATGCACAGAATGAACGGAAAGCAGGAATACTTAACAGCCTAACTACAGACATTGTATATAATAACACTTGCTGTTTGTTTTCTGACTTATTAGTATACAATTGAAGAACTGAAGGCAACCAGACTACAAAAATTTCCATCAGCTAAGATGTTCAGGTAGACTTCTTTCACTGTTTCCCAAGTAAGATGTACAAATAAAAACTAATGCACAGACATTCTGTATGAACTCATTTTTAATCGCAGCATATAACTTTGAAAATGTATTTATTTCCTCATAGGACGTCATATTCCAATAATCATTGACACAATTCTCAAATTTTTTTTGCAAGGACTTGTTTCTACATTGTATGGGACACACACATCTTATGTGGCCTATGAATTCTGAATCTTTTCCATGTTTTAGACAAACAGCACACACTTTAGGTCAGCAAGTTAATTAGCTCACAATTTCAACATAACTTTCTCAATTAACATCCTGCACTTCAAAAAAATTTCTTTAAATTCAGTAATTCCACACAATTTCCTTTCCACTACATATTCCCTGTAAGAAAACAAAGAAACTAGCATCCACAAAACCAATACTTTCTTTCCTAAAGATGCAATTCCTGCTTTTACTGTATTTAGCTGCAGTATTAAAGCCTTCTCAGAACACTTCATTCAAGATGGCTCTGGTCACACTGCAGCTATTCTTCAGTTTGCTTTACATCAAATTCACCAAAGCAAAGAAACTAATGTACCCTTTGAAGAATGACTTTTTGTTTCTCTGCTTATTAAGTAGTCTCCTCTTTCTCTACTTTTTTAATAGTATTTTATAAGAGTTACATGGGAATGTTGTCTCTAAGATATCACTCCATGCCTTGGCAGCACTGTTAATGGCATCTTTCAGATTCAATGACTTCCACAAACAATGTTGTTCTCTTCTGTCAACAACAATTAGCAATGCTTTTCTGTAGTTCTTTTGGGAAGCCTGAAAAGCAGACAACCAGTAGCTACATAATGGAAGTTGCATTAGGAGGCAAGAATGTGGCAAAAATTTGGTTAACTGTTGTCGGCTGACCCTCTTGTGTGAAGAAGTGTTGTTTGGCAGCAAAATCACCTTTTCTTTCGGTTCTAAAAATGGCCATGAACAGCTGGTATAAACTGTGTGCAGAATGGATTCTGGTGGGCTTAGCGGATTGGTAATGGGATAAGAGACCTTTCACCTTTAGGTCAGTAGTTCAAATTCAGCCCAGGTTAGCAGCAATTGAAAGTCTTTACCATCTGACACTGTTCGTTAGACTATTTAAAATGACTGAAGCAAAGTGTTGTCACAGTAAAACAAGATTCCAGTATTAAGAAATATGAAGAGTCTCAGCAAACAGCAGAAACAGTAGCTTGAGACTTTACTTTGAAA
Source organism: Ifrita kowaldi (assembly GCA_013398055.1). Classification (NCBI taxonomy): domain Eukaryota; kingdom Metazoa; phylum Chordata; class Aves; order Passeriformes; family Cinclosomatidae; genus Ifrita; species Ifrita kowaldi. Next base: position 83,986 of record VZRS01009500.1, read on the forward strand.
TCCCATCATTCTGACTTCATAGAAATCTACTCCTCTAACCCCTGACAGCCCCTTTCCCTGAACCCATACTCCTGCCCACCTATCACAAGTCATCCTCCAGGCATCTAGGCACAACCAAGACAGCAGAATCACTGTCTGCCATCCCATGGCTCTGCTAATAGATACCAAAGTCACCACCTCCCTATGGCTTTAGGTGGCAATCCAGACTCAGCTCATCACTGCTATTTCTGCTATTTGTATTTTGTTGCTACTGTTGTATATAGTGGAGCTGCAATATTTTCCAGCACTTCTATCCTTCACTAGGCAAACATGTAGCAGGGTGCTGACTCGTCATGTGCAACAGAATACAGACACCATTAAGAGGCTGTTAGAACCAGGAGTTTATAAGCAGTGCAGCTCCAAACCATCAGCAACAGGATTTTTACCTACTTTTAGACATTTTCTAACATTTTCTAGACATTTCATTTTTTATATTTTCATGAGTGGAGAAACATGAGAAAGAAAGACATGCTGCATGTAAAAATTCTTCCCATCTTTTACACTAGTCACAGCCAGTTTTGCACAAAGACAGCTCTGGAATATATAATTTTCCAAAGGTCACTAAAAACTGATGAAAACTCAGAAAGTGATAAACAGAAGTCTTAGCACTGGGTAATGTTTGACAGGTTTATGGAAGGTTATTTACCTCCATTTTATGCCTTAGAATCAAGTTACTTTAAAATAACTTAAAAACATTTACATAAAATACTCTCACAACAATTAACCGTAAACAAAAAACATTGGTATGCCATTTGCTCTCAGCAAATCTCTTACAAACATATCAGATTATTTTAGAAAATTTATTTTTATTCCCTAAGAAGTTGTGACAAAAATATTCAAACCATCACATGAAGAGAAAACCTACTGCTACCAGAATTACCATATTTCTCTACTCCAGTCTACATAAATGATCATTTCAATTACATTAAGCAAATGCAGTCACGTTTTGAGGACGAAGGGAGTACTCACTTGTTATTTAAACCACACAACTCATGAGGGAGGCAGAAGGTTGGGAACAGGCCCAGACACAAACATACCAATTGTATTGAGGGTAAGTGCTCAATTCACATCGCTCATTGTACATTTCTCAGTTCTTCTCCAGCCAACACGGGATGCTTCTCGTTTCAAGGTACTACAAACATCTAAAATATGGGACATTTTCCCTTTGCTGTCACTAACTGATTCGCGTGTAGGAAGCTTAGTTACACCACACGCACATGTATTAACAGATATTTTTTAAGTACAGACCATAGACTTCCTTCATACAAAGTCCAAGAGGAACACCTCTTATCTTCCAGTGAAGAAAAAAAAACTTTTCTGGTTAAAGCCAGCACTTCTGAAATACCTTAAGAGATTTGGACATAACTTGGAAGCCAGAAAGGCTATCAGTCTAAGAGGTCAGAAACTTTTTATTTATTGCAAAGCCCTTGATAAGTTGTTTTGGACCATGACTGCCCTTGATTAGGCTGACGAGAACTAGGTAACAGAAAACACACCACACTGTGAGCAGCTATAAAGAATCACATATTCAACACCTGGTCTACCTCAATTTTAACAGTGGTAACTGCCTGAAAACCGCTGCAAAAGTGCCCTAAATGACACCATACAGAAGTTCTCCGGTAGCTGCTAGGGCAGACACCTCTACGTTCTCTTGTGGAAAGTAAGAACAGCTAGTTTTACTATACAATTATCCAATCTTCAATCTTATGTCTCATACTTACCAGCTAGCCTCTGGAAGATGGCAGAAAAGCAGATACAACAAAAAGAACATTGCCAACAGCAAATAATAAGCCATTCTAGCTAAATCGCTTAGAGGCAGTAAAACATCTGTAACAAATTTGTGTAGCATACAAGAGACACAATGGAGCTGATTCACCAATTTTTCTTGCTTCCTAATCTCGTATAGTATTGCAGCAACACTTAAAACAAAAACTAAATAAAATATAAACTTCCTTTAAGGCGCTATTTACACTTTTTTTGTGTAACTATACAACAGAAGAGGTATATTCCCAAAGAGTTCCCTAAAAAAAAGCAAAGTAACAATACAAGTAATCACAGGATTACTGCAAAATAATTTACCAAAAAGACTGAAAGGCATCCAAAAGATACACCAGGAGGGAGGGGAGAAACCTACAGGCAGTACAAAATATTGGACACAGTTTAGTTAGCAAGTTTATTCTGAAGTCTGTATCTAAAATAAAAATGCTACAGTGATCTCATCAGAGAATGCTTAAACATTAAATCAGACAGAAAATTGCATAGTTTAGTAGAAATGTTCTGATGATGTTGACAGGTAGCTGTGTCTAATGCACGCTGACAAATATCTTAAGAGGATCATTTCTGGATCAGACATCCATCATTTTGGAAAGTTCTTCCAGCTGTGGAGTGTTCAGCAAGAACAAGGCAAGTGAGTCTGTTAGTCACTGATCGGAGTTAGGAGATGCGAAAGGAAAAAAAGACTGAAGCAATACAGGGACATCTGGAGACTATCCTGGTCCTGAAGTTAAAGCTGGACAAGCTTTATAAGTTTCTAGGCTTGGCTCTTAACAGTAGGGAGAAGGTGCAATATGGTAGTTGCATAACTGCTAGCTGAACTGAAAGTAAAGCTTGAGACTTTGGAGAAGTGAGAGATCAATTGGGTAAGACTGGGGAAAAATCATAGAAAATTACAACTCCAGACTCAAGCTGAAATGCTAATTAGAGACAATACACAGTCAGGATAGAGGAAGTAAAGAATATCTAAACAAGTAGTCTAATTTAAGATTAGTAAATTTCAAGAGTTGGAAAGAACGAGTTTGCTATTATATGGGATTGTCAAACTGCTTAGGCTATAATTCAACAGGAGTCTAAAGTTCTTAAAGACAGAATTGCGAAAGTTTCCTTCCTGCATATTTGGAGACCTTAGAAATTTGGGACTACAAACACGTACCACTGGGTATTGCAGGGGGAAGACACTGCAAATCAGCAAAGACAATGTCTTAAAAACAAACCACAAAAAGGAGTCCAAGGATATTCCATCACTAATTCCATTTAAGAACTCATGGTCAATAATACTACAGCAAGGAAATGGTTTTGAAGTTCTGAATGGTTATGCAGAAAACCATAAATTAATTTTCTTCTACGTAAGCAAGAACATGAAGTCACTGAAGAAATGTTGGCTCAAAAACTACAAGATCGGGAAAAGAGTAAATATGACCAAAGTGCGAGAATTCTTCATAATATTTTAATGAACTGTACATTGTCAACAACCACTTCCCCCTCTAACTGAATCTAAGGTAGACCTGATAGTGCCTAGCAAAGGCATGTAAAGTGACTGCCATGGCTAATTCCAAAACCACTGCTGTTCTGCAAGGCAAGAAAGACTTACCAGCAGTCTTCTCCTGGCACAGAAGATTGCAATACCCCCTAAACTCTTTAACGTCTTTACCCAAAGCATAAATTTACCCAGTTATTACATAAGGTCATGCAAAGATGTCAGATCACGAGGATCTCTTTACACTCCATCATTGCCCACATGTACAAGCAGCACACAGGACATAACCCTAATGAAATGTAGCTAAAGCAGAATGAGAAGCTTATCAAACTGGTGCTTGATTCCATATTTCAGTCTTTCTGGTGTTATTTAACAAAGTGAGAAAAGAAGGATAGAGGCAACGGAATGGACTTGCTTACAGGTTGAACACTCCTCCAGTCTTCAGGAATGCTATCCAGACTTCAAGTAATATACCTGTTTTCTTCGCTGATGACCAGAAATCCATCAAACATTTAAAAAAAAGCAGTAGAGGGGGTTTTCCATAAAACACTGTTCATCTGTTCACTTGCAGTGTACATTAGAACAGCTTTTACTGACTACATGAGTTGTCACAAAAATCCTACATCGTGTCAGCATGCTTTTTACAGTTGCATTCGAGTCACAATTTCAATCATATGCAGATTGCCAGTGTTTTTATTGCTGATACACACATATAGCTTCAATCACCCTCCTAGAGAAACTCAGCAAGTGATCATCAAAGTATAAAAACTAAGAAAGAAACTTCAGGGACCAGTAGGGGAATGCTACAGAGCACAGTGGCTAGCCACGTACTGGGAACTCACAGTGGCACTTACCAGTGACCTTTTGCAAGGTCTTTAGATCAAGTGTAACAAAGAGCAAAAGCTCTGAACGTTTACTTGAGTGCTGTGCAAGGGTTCACTGCTGCAAAGTCTTGCATAGGCAGGCTTATTTGTGAGTAGATCTTTTAAGTTCAGTGGGAAGTGCTCACATACATCAAGATACTTGTGCTTAAATCTTTGCAGGAGCAGACCCTTGACTATGGGAGAAGGTTATGGTCTGTTTATTTAAATAACACTTTTCTGAATCTGAAGAGTTGTTTTTCTTACCTGAAGTCTAGTATTCATTTCCAAGAAGTAGAAATTCTTACTGGAGTCCACAAGGAATTCTACTGTTCCAGCAGAGGAATAGTTTACTGCTTTGGCAAGAGCTACTGCTTGTTCTCCCATTGCTCTTCGAGTTTCAGGGTCCAGAAAAGTGCTACAATACAGAAACAATGACTTTTTTTAGTTAAAAAATAATAATTATTCAATCACTTAATCTTCTCTTTAAACTATGGTCAAAAGAGGACAGCACCATTATTTAAGTTATGAAAACATGTCAAGACTGTTAAATGCGTGTCTTTACATTTACATTACTCCTAAGTAGATACACTGCATGCTTCACAATTATTGCTAATGTACAGGACATTCAGGATAAATAACCATATTCTCTAAAATATAAAATAACAGAACACAACGCTCTTTGAACAGTCAGATCTGTAACAATGCAAATTAAATGAAAAAAAGACATACAAACTGATGCAATCTTAGAAGACATATTTATTACCCACGTTAATTTCAATACATTCTTTTCCACAAATCTTGGAAACACTCAAGTGCCCCCAAAGAGCAGCTCAGCTACCATCCTGGGAGCCACTGTAAACACTGCCCAAATGCCAAGGTCTCTCATTCTAGGAGAGCACCCCACCACTTCCACTGGGCCAGTGAATTGAAAGACTGTGGAAGCCTTTCTGGAAGTAACTCATTCCGCTTGTTACTCTACCATAAATTCAGATTTAGATTAACCTATGCAGATTAATTAGACACATATATATATTTCTCTAGTATTCCACCAAAGCCTTGAAACCAGTTGCCCCTCAACCTGATACATTGATTTTCAATGCAAGAACATGTAGCTGTTGTTCGTCTTACATAAGCTTGTAAATACACTTATTATTTATATTTCTGGTTTGACTTACATTAGGCACATAATTCAGCTATCATTTTAAAAGTACTTTTTCAAGGGAATAAACAGTCACTTCCTCCTTACCTCGAAGTTACTCTTTAAAACTAAAACACCAAGTGTTACATATTTCTTGAGAGGGGTTCAACAGTGGGCCCTAGTTCTGCAAAGGAGCAATCAGGAGCCTTCACCTATCTAAAGTGGCCCCAAAGCCAGTGAAGCTCCATCTGGAGCCCTGGACTGCACTCAGACAGAAGCCAGTACTGGGTCAGGACTTATCTTTTAGCACTTACTGGGGTGTTTCTCACTGAGACATGAACTCACAGAAGAGCTAAAGACTTCTGCCACAACAATCCATACTTGACATGTCAGAAGAAGTGAGCAAATATCTAGGCAAAGTAGGAGACAGTGGAATCCTTTTCTTTACTGGAAAAGTGCTACTTCCCACCTCTGTCCTTTCAGTGCCCACAGAGGCAGATTGTGATATACCATAAGGCAGGCATTTCAGAATTTAGGAAAAAAATTTTTTCTTGGCAAACATTGGGACCAACAGGAAATGGAAGTCAAGTCTCATTCCAAGACTTTATCAGATCCTACATCAGATGAAAGGGAAGATCAGAAGACATAAAAAGGGTGTCATACCTATAAGAATAGGCACTGGTAAATGTAAAATAGTTTCATAATATTTCTTATTTTGATTCAGTAATAGGATAATACATTACATGAAATCAACAATCTATAATTCAGTGTGGAGTTTCTGCAGGGCTTTGATCATGAAAGGTCAATGAGTAGCTTATGAAGAACAAAACCTTCTCAATATCAGCTTCATACTGTATGTCTAGAATAACCATTATTACTTCTCATGTAGATGAAAGACACTTCCTCCCCTTCATTACAGCAGTGTCTTCCCTATACTTGTTAAATGTAGGTCTGAGATCTCACTGTTCACCTCCTGCTGCAGCCAGAGAATGGAACACAGGTGTCACGTTGCTAAACTTGATCTCTGCCACACAGTTAAGCTTTACACTCTGAAATGACTGGATCATCCTTACCATTGGCTAGGTTAATTAACCAAAGTTTCCATATTCCTCTCTGCTGCTTTACCTTTCAAATACATTGTTTCTCCCTTTTTTAACAACACACCTTTTATAACCAAAATAACTCTTCTCCAATCTAATTAGGCATCACTTGAAAACACAGCATTTTAAACCCGACTTCAAATCTTTTTCTCACACATAAACCTCTTTTTCTTTAGACCAAACAGCTCCTATGGCAGCACACAGGCTACAAAATAAAAAGGAGTCACAAAATAAAAGCATCAAAAAGAAAAAATAAATCAGACCTGACACTTCATTCATAAGACCCTCATCAAGTTATCATAAAGTTAATCAAAGGGAATACAATTGCTTTGTCACATTGTCTCTACAGCCAGAGAGATGAACCACATGGGCAAGATGTTACCTCTTCACTTCTAGTTCATCAGATAAGGTTTCCCAAAATACCCCTATCACCTTTACTCACAGACAAGGTTGAGATTTTGAAAAATACAAACTGTTACCATCAGTAGAAATTTACTGCTCAGTTTGGACAAAAAATAAATGATCAATAACACTTACCCTTCCTCTGAAGATTCCACCACACTGGGGGACCAAACCTCAATTTTCTAAATGTCAAGGTCAGCTTCCCTGCTCCAAGCATATTGCTTGTTCAAAAAAATTACTTACCTACATAAAACATTATCCTTTGAGATATTTATTATGTACTACCAGACCATGGGCATAAATATGCTAAAGGATTTGAGAACACGGTTCTGCCCCCACATCTAAATGGTGCCCACCTGTGAATCACATGCACAGTCACAAACAGAACAGGCTCACATTTAACCCAAAATCCTCTTAACCCAAAATCCTTCAAGGACTTCTAGACAGTGAGAGGAAATGTAGAGTCTGACACACATATATGCATAAGAACTCTAAGGAGAACCTGTAGATAGGTTCTCTTAATTCAACAATGCACCTTTCTGCTAAGTTCCTGCCTACATACATTCATTCAAATTGTCAGTGCCTCTGAACAGATGACCACTCCTTCACACAACTGGCAAGGCAAATTTGAAGTGCTTTAAGAAGCTTCTAACAGGTTCAGAAATTGTTAGATAGGACACATGTTCTCACCAAAGTAAAGTTATAGAGCACTCCTCTGAGTTAGTCCTCCAATTATTGAATAGGGTTGTCAGTTAATACTCTTGCGCATTTAATTTTGATTGATCCTAAAGGATCCATGGATTTTTTCTCCACATGGGAAACAATCTCTTATTAATCACTCCAGCAGGCAGGAAAATACAACCACACCTTTGCAGTTTTTCTTACCAAAGTACAGTGTCTCATGGCAACTGTCTCCAAAAATTAACAGAGAAGAGCTTGAGCAGTTGAGGAACAAAAACTCAACTAAGGAACAACAGATTATTAAATGTCACTCATATCACTCATCTCTTTAAATGTCAGCCTCTGTGAAATAAGAAGACAACAGCATATCCAAAAATGTGTGAAAGTAGAAGCAGATAAAATTCCAGTACATCACTGGAAGCTTTGTGCATCACTAACTTTGCCCAGCACAAACTAAAACAGTAGAGATGATTGGATGTGTCTTATTGTCTGTGCTTACCAAAACAGAGCAGGACAACTCATCATGTGAAAAGGGTATAAGAAAAGTTTGTTGGTCTCCTATTTGAATCTGGGGAATTGACCACCATGAACACCAGGGGCCCTTGAATACTGTAACCGCATTTGAGTGTGAACTAAAGGGGTTTCCCTCTGCAAAAGAGGGAGGGTTTTTCATTTGCTGTTTGTTTTTAACAGAAGACTAAACTTCCCTAGGAAAACTGGAGATACAAAGTGATCCCAATAAGGATAAGTTCAGCGGCTGCAGACTTGGCTCTAAGAAAATCATAGGGTACTCTCCAAGCCAAAAGGCCCGCAGTCTCTTATTAGACACTTAGAAAAACGCCATCATAATAGAGTAAATCAAAAAAGGCATGAGAAGAGGCCAAAGTCAAAAGCCACAAGTTGTCCAAAAGACAAAAAAAAACCATTTTAGCCCATAACATCCCTATCTCCCAGGCTTCATGAAAGAAAATAAAAACGTTTGACCTATCTCAGAGTCCTTAATAGCAGCTACCATTTCAAACAGGAGAAAAGAGGACAGTCTATCTCCTTCATCCAGCCATACCAGAAGAGGTACGCCCAGAAGTCCTTAAGCAATCAAACTGAAAGAGCATTCCCAGGAAGGGTTAACTCGAGGTTTTAGGGTCTCTATCGTGTCCCACAGAAGTTAGTGCCCCGCTTGTCTGCAAGTCTTGTAACCCTTTGAAAATTAATGGATTCTGCAGCCAAGTGCAAGTGGCTGTAAGGCAGATAGCACTTCCAAAGCTGTCAGTAGAAGTCTGGCAGAGTCTAAAACATTCAACAACAAAAAGGAAGAAAAGTTTTCACGCCAAATTTTGGAACCTATTGACTACACAACTCTTGTAGAGTTGTAGGAGGGGATGAGAAAACTTACTGGCAACTCCAACAGAGAAGCCCAAGAAAGTTAAAAGGCTGGTACTTCTGATGAAAGAAAACACACTGATCACAGCTGGTTGGTGAGAGAAAGACGTATCACGCCACTTTAATTGACCACAGGCATGGAGAAGCAGGCAGGAGGAGGAGGCAGGAATGACAGGCATCGCCTTACACACACTGGTGAGGCAGAAGACACTCCTAAGTGCTTAGGTACACATATGTGCACATGTGCATTATATCAGGACCTGAAGAACTCACTTTCCACAATAGCATAGTAAGATCTTTAGGCATAAGCAGCGTAAGGCTTCCAAGAAATCCACAAGCACTACCAGGAAGCATTTATTAGTGGATTTGTATCTTTAGATTTAAACTTTGGGGTTTTTTTTAAAATATAGGTCAAACAGTGGCAGTCCTGCAATTATGACTCAACATTAACTAATAAGGCACCTCTAAAGAAACATCATTTGGATGATGTGCTTCTCCTCACACCCCAAGTTGTTGCATCGCAGAGTTCTGTGCTGTAACAAAATACGGCAAACCCATCCCAGCTGGTGAACATATTATACTGGCAATTCCCACAGGCAGTGAATTCCCACAGGCAGTGAATTCCCACCTCTGTCTGCCTTCCTGAAATCAGAACTTCTTGCTGCGATTTTTATACACATATTCTCTGCTGACTGCCATGCAACAGAAAACACAGCAAGGCCATATCTTGCAAGGTATTTCAGCTTCACATTAAACCAGCAAGATTACGATAGTTTTGCACTTCTGAGTTACTAGACACCTAGATCTCTGTTCATGTACCATGAACAGTACTAAATGTGGTGCAAAGTATTTTGTATTTCATATTCCAATCCAAATGGAAATATACAGTATTATGTGGCCTTCACAAAATTACTCCAGTATAGCCCAATACCTGTATCTGTGGTAAAATTCATACTTATTTCATATTTTACTTGACTTTTATATCCAAAAGTGAATATCAACGAAAAATCTCATATATATTAACAAAGCCATCTCATACCAAAATATATCTGATTGGTAAGATCCATATCTGTTTTACACCAGACCATGAAAAAAATTAACTACACAACACCAGTTTTCTTACAGAAAGACACTGTAAAGCAAAATCAAAACACCCTCAAGAACAACATCAAAATTGCATTACAGTCAAGTGACTGTAACAAACATTTATTTTCTTTGTGCTTTTTAATAGAATAAAATTTCCTTGCATTTGCACAATAAACCAGCAGCCTTCCAAAAGTGCTTTCAGTTACCATGAAGCAGCATCAAGAATCCAGTATACACACCTTGGTGCTTCCTCCACAACCTTCTGGTTTCTCCTTTGAATGGAACATTCTCTTTCATTCAACCACAAGGCATTGCCATGTTTATCTGCCAAAACCTGAAATAATAACACACTGCTATCAACTAACAGATGTAAGCATATGATCTTTTGACATAATACTATTATGAAGCATTTAGGGTTTGGGGTTTCTTTTCCAATCTAAAAATAAAGAGCTCATGTAGAAAACTAATTATATATTAAATACTAATTGAACGTTCCTTCAAATTCTGAGTAGGACTATTCTAAAGCCTCTGTGTAGAGTCTGTACAGAGCAAAAAACCCTCTCACTTCAAAATCTGATTTCTAAATTTTTGGGATCTTCTTACAAAAGGTTGAAATAAGATTAAAACTACATTTTCAAGCATTTTAAATTGCACTGCATTATGAAATTACACAAAAGCAAAATCAATGAAATAAACATCTCCAAGGATGCAAAATTTTGCTCCTGACTTTCAGAAAGAATGTCTAATGGACCTTTCTTAGTAGGCAAACCACAGTGTTCTGTCTCTAATGAAGAAGGAAAAAAGATCTTCAGAAAGTTTGTTATCCTCATTAAGGAGAATTAAATTTGCAACTTCCTCAGTACTTTGAAAGGAAATTAAAGCAGTAGTTTCAAGAAATTTTTTAAAAATCAAGAACTACAGTTTTTGACTGCAGCTTCAGTTCATGGAAGAGGTAACAAAATCAAGTATCTAAATCCAACTACATAAATTACACCAGAATAAAGCCCACAAGTTCAGCATAGAAGAACTCTAAATTGATTCTTTGACTTCAGACTAGAGGTGAAAGTTAGAAAAGGAACTCTGTCCCTTTATGAAATTGATGGTATGATGCAGCCATTTCCAATACCAAATACTGGATTTGAAGACTCAAGTAGACTTCTTCCCATCTTATGATGATAACTCTACACTTATTCTCAAAACAATTTCTTTTAACACAGACCACACCTGCTCCCTTTCTTCCTTATAAAATTTTTATTCTAGCCCATTTTTTTTTCCCATCTATCTTCCTGCTCTGATCGGCAGGAACCCACGACAATATTCATGCTCATTCTTTAATAGTGCAGTTCTACACTGAAAACCAACAAGATAAAACAAGTAGACAATCTTCCTCAAACTGTGTGAACTCAACCATATCTACTCACATTTGTGACACCGAATCTGTATTATTTATTATTCCTTTTAGCACCACAGAGCAAGTATGGCAGTAGGCAAGATGAATTCCTGCATCTATGACACCAATGGCTGCTGAGGCGTGAAAAATCTGGGTAGATGTGACTGAAAACAAGGCAGTGAACTCATGAAGACAACTCGCGTGCACTGTGCAGCATCAGATCCAGCGTGCTCTGCGCCCTGTAAGATCAGGTGGTTTTCCTCCTAAAAAATTCTGTTGTGCTCCCACAAATCTATGAAGCTTTCTAGTGAAAAAGGGGGTCTAGAAGACTGACAACTTTGGGATTTCCTAAACTACAGCATGTCCTTGAACCCTCTTTCCTGTCCAGGGGGAGGTTTAGCAGCAGCAGCAGTAGCACCAGGATGCTCCAGCCAACTGCTAGATTCCCTGGCAAGGGACTCGACACAAAGAAAAATTTTTTTAAAAAGGAAAAAAAAATAGGGGAAAAAAAAACCACAACAACAACAAACCAGGTACTTCCTATCCAAGTGCTCACCCATCCAATCCAGATGAGTGGAGCTCTACAGACTCATGGGGCCGTACAAGAAAACATTTGGGAGGTCCAAAGATTTTTGGACTGTTTTTTTGTGGGGGTTGTTGTAGTATTAAAGCAGTACCTCTAGAGCATAGCATGGTACTTGATGGAACAATCGCTGTTCTTTAGGTAGAATGATTCCTTATAAGCACCTCTGTTTCACTGTTAGAAAACCTACCACTTTCCACAGAATTCTGTCTCATCACAACAAACAAACAAAAAAACCTTGGAACATTACAATAAAAATCGGTCACTGTGCTTCTCTCCTCTCTCTCCAAGTATTTTTCTGAAGAGGAGAATATACTTTTTCAACCCAAGCAGTAAATTTTTTTTTTTACTTCAGGACATTTCTCAAATCCTACTAAATTTCAGCAACCTGAACCTTAAAAGAAATATTTTTCCATTATTAGTTAATGAAAAAAAAGAGATACGCATGAACACCTACTATGAGAAAGTAATTATAAATAGAATAAGCCAACAACATCTAGTATTAGGCTTTTACTTTTATTCTGTGTACACCATTTTCGGCAAAAGAAACTAATCACAAAACAATTGTATTTCAGACGACGTTTGCAGCATACTGAAATCATCATCTGTGAGATGACATGAGATTCCAGTACATATCTCACTAAAAATGCACATCCCAGCTACAGCTTTTGTTTCTAATATCTACATATTCATAACAGAAAATGCCTTGTTTTGCAGGATTAGATGATTATGACACTAGTAGATGCTATGTACATCTACATGCCAAACTAATTAAGTATTATGCAGTGGAATCCCTCCTACATGATTCAGCGAAATTCTGTTTCCAGTTGCAGGATTGTTGTTTAGCCAAATAGTAGACATTCCATGTACTCTTACTTTAAACTTTTTATCAGATACTTCAGGAGAACAAGACTTCAAATCAGTTCAAGCATAAAGTGTATTTGGACTCTATTTTCCTGTTAATTGTTTTAGTCTTTTCTCATGTTTTACAAAGTGATTGTTTTATAGCTAGACACAGGAAACTTCTTATTTAACAATTTTAAGTACCAATGCTTTGGAGAAATATAAGAAAGCTAAAAAAAGTTCTATTTAAAAGTTACTGTTAAATTAATAAATATTTGGCATCTGGTCTCAAATTGTTTGTATATTCAGCAGTTTGAAAATGAACCAAGGTCAACGTCCTAAAGCTGATTAGAACACGAAGTTAAAATGATATGCTACGATATTGTTAAAAAGTACCATCAAAGTACTTGTATAAGGAAAACAACATTCACTGTATACCCATTATAAATAAAACTATAAATTATTAACAACAAAGCTGTTTTGTTGAAATTACGCAACAGTTCCTAAATACAGTACTGTTTAAATTTCTGGGGTAGCCTTTTTTTAAACCCAAAGGAATCTAGACTGTGTAAAATCTGCCCTGAACTCATGGAATTACAGAGGAACCAATCTCATCTAACTTTTGTCATTGAAGAATCAGTAGGAACCTGCTGAATCTCCCAAATCTGCATGCACTGAAAGAAAGAGATCTTTAAGGCATACTGATCTGCACATAAAAAAATAAATAAATAAATAAAATAAAAACAGGCAGCCAAAAATTATTACCCATAGCAAGAGAACACAGAAAGATGCTCTGGCAATCTGACCTCTTTTGAACCCTAAGATCAATGCTGAAACTGAGAATTCACTATATACCTTTCCATGACCCTTCAATAGAGAATAAGGTGGGGTTTAGATTTCATTTTTACACCATTTTTCATTTTGCTGTTTCACTGTTTACAGACTGTTTCTTCATTTCACTCTTCCTTCTTCACTTCTCCCCTTCTACTCCTCTCTGCTGAGACTGTACTGGGAGTACTACATCCAGCTCTGGAGTCCTCAGTACAGGAAAGACATGGACCTGTTGGAACAGGTCCAGAGTAGACCCACAAAAATGAGCAGAGGGACTGAACACCTCTCCTGTGAGGAAAGGCTAAGAGAGTTGGGGTAGTTCAGCATGGAAAAAAGAAGGCTCTGGGGATACCTAATTGCAGCTTTTCAGTACTTAGAGGGGGGCTGATAAGAAAGATGGAGACAAACTTTTTAGCAGGGCCTATAACAACCAGAAAAGAGGTAATGCCTTTAAACTACAAAATAATAGATTTAGACTAGATATAAGGGAGAAATATTTCTTTATGAGAGTGGTGAAACAACAGAACAGGTTGCCCAGAGATGTGGAGGATGCCCCATCACTGGAAACATTCAAGATCAGGTTGGACAAGGCTCTGAGCAGCCTGATCTAGTTGAAGATGTCCCTGCTCATTGCAGAGGGCTGGACTACATGGCCTTTCATGATCCCTTCCAACCCAAATCATTTTAGGACTCCATGATATGCAAGTTAGCCCCATACAAAGCATCAGGCTGGGGCACACATCTGGCCGAGTGAAAATGTTAAATATTGCTGTCTTAGAAATCATTCCATACTATCAAATGTACTGTTGTTGTTTCACTTAGTTACTGAGCTACTTCAGGCTCTCAATATCTAAAAAAAAAAAAAAAATCCAACAACCACATATCACAATGCAGAAAGGGTTTAGATTTTGGACCAAAAGAAATGAAATTTCTGTGTAAAAAGTGAAATTTCTGTTGAGGAAATGAATATGCTCTGTATAGATTTCGTGTCAGGAAATACCTCAAGGCTATTGACAAACACAATTCAGTTACCTACATAAGATCAAACATCACAAACTTCGAAATCATAATTTTGGGAACGAGTGCCTGAAAGAAACCACTTTTGTTCTGCATTAGCAGACCTGACTTAACTCTAAATCAAATAAATGACAGAAATTGTGATAATGCAGAAGTTAAAGGGAATAGACATGATTTTGAACCACAAACTGCCCAAAATGGGACACAAATCCTCCTGAGTTCCCAAGAAGAATTAGATACTTCAGAACAGAATTCCAAAATATCAAAAAAACCACCTACACCTTGCAAGAAATTGTTAAGCACAGCAGTTCTTGAACTCTTGCATCCTCTGCTGCACTCAAGCACTCCAACAGGATCCAGAGTTCAAATCTCCAGCCTTCAGGACAGCTGCCTATAACATTTTTTTTCTCCCCCAACAAACTGAGCACAGCTCAGTCTTCCTGCTAAAGAAAGGCTAGAGAATAAAAACAGGAAGGCTGTATTGTACATGATAGCCATGTAGTTTGAGCAATGACCCAAGACACCGGAAAACACAAGACTCTAGGCCTTTCTTAGTGGAGTGTTTGAAACATTTTGAACTTTGATTTATTTATGAGTTCAAACCTCATTAAATAAATACACAGTACTTAATAGTAGCAATAATAATAATAGTACAAACCTGGATTTCTATGTGACGAGGGTTATCAATGAACTTTTCTATCAGTAAGCGATCATCACCAAAACTTGAAGCAGCTTCTTGAGATGAAAACCTAAAACCTTCCCTTAAATAATGAAAACAAAAAGAATAATCTGTATTTAAAAAGTTAAGTCCTGAAGCATACAAGAAAGAACACTTACTCATTTCAGTAAACAGTCAATCTTCACTAATCAACACACACATCCAAAAACCAAGTTATACCATTTGCATTTGATTCTGTAATGAATATCCCTTTTTTCATGCTTTTCTTACAATGACAAAAAAAAAAACAAACCCAACCAACCTTAAAGCAAACCAAAACATTCTCAAAGCACAAAGAATTTCAGTGTGTTTAAAAAGCCTGAACATTTACAACAATTATTTATTCATTTTCTTTGTTGGCATTTTCTTCTGCAAAAGTAATAAAGTAATAGAATTTCAAGACCCAGTAACTACAAAGTACTTGTTAAACAGAAGTAAAGGTGAAGCTCACCATTACAGCACACAGCCCTCAATACTCAAGAACAGCAGAGGTTGGTTAGTTGTGCATTAAAGAACTCCAAATGTGATGTTATAGAAAATTCCACCAGGGAACACAACCTAAAGGTGCAATACTTGACTTCACAGAACACACCACCTGTACTCGTAGATTTCCCCCTGCCTTAATGTATAAGAGAATGTTATATGGAGTATCCTATATTCTTCCCTCTGTTTCTTCTTTTACATACATAGTTAAACAAAATAAAGTTACTTTATTTATTAACTTTTTTTTTCTCTAAATAGCAGAAAGAATACTCCTTGGCTCAAAACCTCTGACAAACAACTTCATGAACAGCTTTCTCAGTGTGAGATAGAGCATAATGCAGGGACCCAAAGGCTTTACTGACATTTTCTACAGGCTCTGTAAGCGGTATATTAGTCCCATTCATGTTGATACATATGAAAAGCTTGGTCAAATGTCTGTGTGACTGACTACTGAAACACAGCATCCCCAACGTTTGTCCCCAGAATAAGAACTACAGCACAACTGAGTTGAAGTTATCATGCTTTCCACCTGTTGGATGTAGTTAACCCAGACCGTAGACTCACAAGATAGGTAAATTTACAGTAGAGAAAAGTGTATATTTAGAAGTGTATCTTCACCTTCTTTCAACATTGTGAGATAATACATGTTGTAATTTTGAGACATTATACTTAATGTACAACTTTCCTAAGTTCGTATTCAACTTCAATATATTTAATTACCTGGTTAAGAGAAAAAAGGGACATCAAAATTAGTGATTCTGTGCACTACCTGATCTGCCAAAAAAACCAAAATGCTGTAACGAACAGCCATACAGTGTTTCTTATTGAAACAGATTTACAGCTATTTTAACTCCTATATCAAAGGCTCTGTTTTGCTTTGTAGACATTTTTGTGTCACAGCTTTATGTACAATTATTCACAACTGACTTTTTCTTTCACCAAAGGATGTGTGCTATTGCAGTTTAGAAATCTAAACTGCAATACTTGTTAAAAAAAGACAGGTGCCTAATCATCTCATCCACACATCTGTAAACCTTTTTAAACTAGGAATGACTCAGATATTCTGAACTTGTTTTATCTTACAAATCTGTGCAGTTGCAATTGTCCAATGATAAAAATTACTTCCAACTGGATGTGAGGAAAAAAATTGCTGGCAAGAATGAAAAAGCAGAGCAGGCTTTTTATTTTTAGGGAGGCTCTGTAATCTCAATGCAAGACCCAATCAGGCAAAGTTCTAAGCAATCACCTTTAAACTGAGTGTTGATGCTATTCAGAGGATGAAGCTGGACAAAATGCTGTCTCTAGATTCCTTCAAACATGCACAATTATAAAGAGGAAAAACAGAATCTCTCTAAGGTTCCCCTCTCTCCCTACAGTACATTTACTCACACTGAAGTTTAAGTTGTACAAAAGCATTACTGATGTTGCCACAAGCCTTCCTGTGGTTGTCTGAAGTGAAACAGCCATGCCAACTTTCTGCCTCCAGCTCTGAGATCAGCAGTGCTGCTTTAATTAAAACAATTTTCTTTCGAGGCAGTCAGACACTGACAGAAGACTGTACTCATTATGTAGAATTTCAGTTTTCAGTATCAGGAAATAGTAAAATAAAATTTTTTTCTTGTCAAGGCCAGCATTAGAAGGGCCATCTAGTTAAAGAAGTAGATGTTTGATAACCATTAGTATAGCAGAAACCCTCTAAAGCCCTAACAAGTAGCCAATAGATACTCAAATGTTGTTGATTTTACACACAAAACCAATATCCATCGCTCCAAGCTTAACTCCAAATTAAAAAAAAAAATTATCTAGTCACAGCATTTATGTATGTTTACATATGTAGATGCCATGTGAATATGTGGGTTTTTTTAAAAACAGGGTTTTAGGAAACACTGTTCTTCACTCATCCAATAGCTTCCTTCCCCTCACTCGAACAGCACATACCTGTGCAGGACAGACCAAAGATGTCAAGCACATTCACTCCCACTTTTGCACAGTAGTTTGAAAGGCCAAATGCAATGCATTGGGGAAATAATAACACCCAATGCACAGGCCTGTAATAGGTAATGCTGTTGAGTTTTTAAAGCATTGTCCTCTTATACCGCACACTTCATATTTCCTTTGCTTTAGGAGGTGAAGGACTCAAAATGATTTGCTACTTATTATTCCACATTAACTTCTTCAAGTCCCACTGCTCATTCCTTCAGAGCTATTGGAAGATTACAGCATCAGGGAAAAAAAAAGTCATTTCAATCAATGTTTCTAAAGACAGGTAGGAAACTACAGAAAATTACTATTTCAGACTACAAAAACATTTACTAGCAGTAGTCCAACACATCCTGTTGCACCATTCCAGTGAAGAGCAACAACTGTGGAACAACAGAAGTAAACACAGCATGGCACCACAAGACCACAGAAGAGAAATTATAAGGGGTTCTTGGAATCTGAAAACAGATGTTTGATTTACGTTCATAAAATTGGCATTATCACCAAGAAAGAATTTCAGAAACAGGACAATTTACATTTTCCTGTTATTATAGGTTAAAAGACAAAAATCTTTCATCTCTCTAAATATCTGTTGCTAGAAGCTGCCTTGGTAAAAATTTTCAAAACAGACACCCCACTAAGCATGCAAGACTTCAATATCTAGGAAAAGTTACAGAAGGTGCGACAATAGGGGGAAATCACTAACACAAAGCTCCAAATTTTTCAAAAGTAACTCTTAAAAAATTATTTAGTACAAGTTTCCAGCTTGGAGGTTATCATGTCTGCAGCTGAAGCTACTAGCTAAAGAAACTAATTTTCACATGCAAATCCACAGAGTTTAAAACATAGGCCAAGAGCTTCTGTACAATGACCTCTGATACTGAACATACAAGCCAGTAAGTGCCTTTACGTGCAAAGATCCATCACAGCCTCTACGACAAAGTGTCAATCTGTTCTTTGGAAATGCTAGAGTCCTGAATTTAATTCCTTTCCAGAGCTGCCAGCACAGTCCTCTTAGCACCTTTCAGATTTAACATTACACTGTAAGGCCAAGGCTTGCATAACTAACCAAGAGGATCATTATATAAGGACTCCATTCCAAACAATGAGGAGCTGAATGATACTTCAGAATTGAATTGGACTCAATGATCCTTGTCCATCCCATCCAATTCAGGATATTCTATCATTCAAAAGCTTTCCATAAACAAGGCAAGCAGCTCAAATTATTATTAAATAGGACTGAGTCAAAGTAATATCACTAAATTAATTTATTGATATGCAAATGTACATAAAAGAATAACCCTAGCTAGCTTCTACTGGCACCAATCAGCTCTACCAGGTGACTTTCTAAACCATAACCACAGCCTTTCTCCAAGTTAAGTTGGCAATCATGATTTTAGATCCACTTTTTGTTTACAACAGTTACTTTAATCAAGCTCTTTTGCTCCTTTCTGAACTAAACAAGAAATGAATACCTTCCTTTCAAAGTCCAACAGATGCAACTGCTGCCTGAACAAGATCAAGGCAGTAATTTTGGATTCTAAAGCAGTAGCAACAAAGTATCCTTTTAAGAAAGCAGGTTATTCTAAATCTTCATTCTAATGCACAAAACATTATTTTCCTATTTGGATTTGAACACAAATGGACTAGAGAGAGCAAGGTACAAATAAACCCACCATGTTTGCTTTAAATCTAAAATTTTAATGCTAGACATTCATTGTTCTTTCATCCAGCTTTGAGGTTTTGACAAACAAAAATTTAATAGGGGACAGAAAAATGACAAGGAAGTCATGCAGGTGACTAAATTAAACTAATGAAAATTTCAGTTGTACTTTCAGTTGACTCCAGCACATATGCTGCTCTCTCTGTGCAGAAAGGAAAACATTCAGGTTATTTTGGATCAAATAGGCTTTTCATTACAAGTCTTTGAAAAATCAGAAAATACGTTTTTCTGTAAGATCAGCAGAACATGGAGTTGAAATCAGGCTCCTTGCTGCCATAATATCAGCAGAGAATGGACTGTAAAATTCCGAGTCAACAACAAAGCATCATGAAATGATCAGGATTCAGACAACTAATAAGAGACATAAAAACATCTGTGTGTTGAAACACATGTTGTTTCAAAACAGACAAAAGTACAATAGTTTGCTGATACAAATACTTTAAACATAGAAGTATGCAATTTATTAGAGCACATTCTGGTAACACCGTATGTGTTTCCACGTATGAATTATCAGTCTCATCAACTTTAACAGAACTAATGGCATGCATTAATGTTTGTGAATCAGGGCCAATCAATATTCTACCTAACACAGAGAATTAATAAATCAGCATTCTGAAAGGCATACAGCAAAATGTTATTTACACTCTAAATTTACAGTCTAACATTGGACTAACAGCAGATGTAAGTGTTGGTTTTTTACTCAAATTAATGGATGATGTTTTGTAAGAAGGATGATGTTTTGTGCAAGAATTACTTAGACATAGGCACACGCAAACTTCCAAAGTATATCACTCACTCTACTAAAAGGATAAAACCAAGTAATATCCAATTTCTCCATCCAACATTTCATATCTGCTCAACTGTCAGCTCACAACGGCTTAATGGGACTTCAGTAACTGCAGCATTCATCAAGGCAAGCTTTTGGACAGCATCTCACCTGGTCTCTTCATCATCCCAAGCGATTCTCATGCCTTTCCCACCACCACCTGCTGAGGCCTTGATCATGACAGGGTAGCCTAACAGCGGGGAACAATTAGACAGAAGTTCAAACTTTGTTCAGTTGGTCAGAGGAACATGACAACTGACCACATGTCCAATAAAGCCAGTAGACAATAACTTCGTTTATTAAAACACTGTTTGCAGGGAGAACAGAGGAGAAATTTTTCTTTTCAAAACTCAGCTGTCAGTGCAGTAATTTCTACAGCCAAGAAAGGCTGTCTTCTCCAATTCATTTATACCAAAAAAAACCACTGAATGAATTATTCCCAAATAATGAAGTGATTTATGAATAAGGCATTTGACCTTTTCAGCTCACATTTCTTTAGGAACAAATTTTTTTCCTTTGTTGCTGCTTAAATAATATTTTTTAAATTAATAGCAAAAATGAGTAGATAATAAATTAAGTCTAAAGATTGAGTAAACAAATACGTATCTTATCAACACTTCTAGTGCAGTCATTTTAAGTAACAGAGCAGCTCAAGAGCTGTGCTGCTTAGACATTATGTAATAGTATCAGAAAAAAGATTGCTTTTTTTTTTTACAATAAAAAAGTATTTTCCCCAAACTGACAAGTAGTAAGAAAAAACAAGCAGTATAAATATGACAGCATTGTACATAACTGGCAATATCTTACTTGTAGACCAAGATACTATAATACAGATATAAGGCAGGACCTTCCTTTCCTGAAAGCTAGAATATTACAGTAACAAAGTACACAGTTTAAGTGCAGATTTAGTAATGATTGTATTAAAAGAGAGACAATCTTTTCATTCAAAGCAACTTCCTGCAACAATTTCTTCATACTAGGGAACATCACCTTTCTCTACACGAACATGCAGAAAATAAAAATCAAGGATCTGGTTAAAATGCTTTTGACGTTTCTAGGATAGCAGAAAATTCTTCATGCCTTTGGTCTCCAGTATGTTTAATGAAAATCACAACATTAAGGCAAATATCAGACCAGCTGATGTCATCTGGCAAGAAGAGTCTATCAGTCCTTGAGAATTGAAGAAACATTCTATAAAAGGCTTTGATCTGGGGACAGAAAGAGACATTTGAATATGGCTCCTAAAAGTGGTCCGGTCTACTGTCATATGTGTTACTGATATTTACAGTTTCTTTCTGGAATGTAGATCTACTCTTGCTCTGTCAAGTGGCAGCAATACAGTATGCCCACCTCCTCCTCATAGTGATCTAACTGAAAGGAGGTTCAGGAGAAGATAATTAAAACCAGCAAGATCTGGAAAACCGTTTTTTTCTTAAAAAGTCTGAAATGGATACCAAAAAAAAAGGCATGAGACAAGCCTAAGAAAGAGTAGTGTTGATTGGAAGGCAGGAAAGCAGCAACAGTACAAAAGAACATTAAATTAACAAAGAAAAAAAAATCAATAAAATAGTTTCCAACTTAACACATTATTAGACTGTGAAACGCCAGGCTGTAAAGCATTCACGTGGCTGAAAGCTGTAGAGCGGTAATAGTTAAACATATGTAGAGCACAAACCAAGCTCCTATAGGCATGGATTACCAAAAGGCCATAAATCTTCATGCCTCGAAGCCTAAAGTAGTCTCTTGTTACAATGTATGAGGTTAAGACCAAACAGAGCCACGCAAATAACCTTTCTAGAGTCTCTCTTAGATTTTCTTATGAAATACCTGATACTGCCCATAGAGGGGTACAGGATAAGTCAGAGAGTAACAATGAGTTTGATCCTGGCCTCTACAATCTCAGAGGTTAAAGGGTAAAAGCAAAATAACTCTAGACTACATGCAGCAACAGTGAAGTTCAACCAATTTTCATGAAATTCAGTATATGCAATATCTACACAGGAGCATTTTATTGATGCTGTAGCTGCATTTCCAGATCCCTGGCAGCTGCCAGGCTCCTACACAAGTCACTGGATATCTTAAAATAAAGGAAAAAGCACATCTTGTATAACTTTCATGCAAGAAATGAGATTTTACTGGATAACACCAGCAAATCTCTGGCAATACTATCACCATCTGGAGACCCTGTCCAACCCAAAAAGCTGAAAGACTGAAATTTTGAAACAAGCATTGTTTTCAACCTTATTATGGCAAACGCACTAAGGCAATTT
Organism: Ifrita kowaldi; assembly: GCA_013398055.1. NCBI lineage: Eukaryota > Metazoa > Chordata > Aves > Passeriformes > Cinclosomatidae > Ifrita > Ifrita kowaldi. The sequence continues at coordinate 106,592 of VZRS01009500.1, forward strand.
CCATCACCTAATCTACCTTATTCAGTGTTACATATACTTGAAAAAATCATCATCAATTGTGCTACCAATTCCAGTCTAACAATAGCAGTCTCTTGAATGGTTTGCTGATTTTAATTCTGTAAGCAGAAGCCCTAATTTACTGTTCTTTAGTTTCAAAAGCAAAACAGGCATGTTGAAAGTGAGCCTCGATGAGTCTTTACATGCTCCAAAATGTAATTCACATATCAAAACTCACATGGGTAAATTATCAGAGAGTACACATGGGTTACTAGTATCATTCATCAAGTGTAGGACCACTTTGCTTCCCCTCCCTCCCACCTTTTATGTACAGTGATTATAATTCAGCCACGCTTGTAGGGCAAGGCAGTTAAAGACTCCCAAGAGCCACTATATAATTAAAAATAAAATAAAGGGTTTTTTTAAAAAAAGTAAGGCCTGTTTTGAAAAAATGCATACAGCTTTTCATGTTGAGAAGGAAAAATTGCAACAGACTTCTACATGTTAGCACGTAAATTAGCAAGTCCCCTGAAAATAAGGGTACTGGAGCTTTTGCTCAAATATGAGGTTACACACTCCTTACTCTTGGTGGCACTGAACTAAGCTTAAGAGCAGCTCTTTAGCCAATAACAAACACTGAAAGAAAGGCTTTGTAAAATTTAAGTTTTGCATGCATATTGGGTATGGGATACTGGGATCAGAATGCATTACTCAACACTCTCCACTTTTGTACTACTCAGCAGCAATCAAAATTGCTTTAGTATGTTCACAAGGATTGATTGGATTAGTTGTGGGAAGGGAGAGGCATGCAAACAATTTCTAACACCATTTTTAAGTACCCACAACAACAGCAATGAAAAGACTCACAAAGCAGACAAATTTTTGAGTAGGTGTTAGGTTTTCAATCCTTCCCTCAAATTAGATGCCAATTTATGTGAAATTAAAATTGCACGTGAGATTAAAACCTACTCTTGTTTTACAGTTTTACATTCTTGTGATGCTTCTTAAGGATGGGTCTAAAGATCTTAGGAGGCAAGAAGCTAAAAAGCTGTCAGACTTGAAGATCACTGCGCCTACTTTTGCTGCTAAATAGGTACTATTAAGTTAGGACTGCTTTGTTTCCAAGACAGTTACTATTCTGAGAATCTGAATGACAAAAGGCGTAAACAAACTTCTGATGTCCCACAGCTGTTAGCTGCCCCAGTCTTTGCCACCATGGTTTTAAGATGTCATTTAACCATTTTTATAAAGTTGCAGATAGTAGACCACAGAACGCATTGAGCAATATTGCATGTGGTGATATCAGATTCTTTTCAATACCCATTATTAAAAGCTAGCACTAACTAAGCCCATGTCAAATGAAACATGACAAAAAACACCTTTTTCACCTCTTCAGTTTTGTACAGACTTTCATTTAGTTTCAATTGACTGCACTTCATAGCTGTTCAATCCTTCCAAATAGAGGAATCAAACTTTCTGGAGTTTCATCAATGCTTCAGAATCAAGAAGCCAAGAGTTCTTAATGTACAACTCTACATACAGACCTAAAAGCAGCATGGGAAAAGGGCCAGTGTAATTAAGCACTACAGAAAGGATCACAAGAGCAGAACAGCCCACACCAACAAACAGAGAAGAGAGACCGTAGAAAGGAGCCAATACAGCAATTTGTGCCTGAACTTCTTCCAATTTCCGATTTAGCCTAGTATCTGTGTCACATTCTCTCCTGACAACTCAGGAAAATCTCTCAAATCAGGGGCAAAAAGAAGGTTTCCTTCCCACACCTAGAAAGTGTGTATCCATAAATAACAGTCACTGAAACAGGTAAAGGCTGTGTTCTCAACCCTGAGGTGCCATGCTCCACTACTACAGGATCTTTGGCCAGAACACAGCAGGGAGAAGCAGGAAAAAAACACAGGCAGCAAGAGAGCATCACACAGAGTTTTAGTGTTTTAAGTGCTGACCCATGGTTATTTTTTTTAATAACTACTTAAGCTTTCTTAGAAGACTGAAACTCTGGATTAGTGAAATCAGAAACAATCTGAAAGTATTCAATTGCATATCAAGTGCTTTACACACAAGGACAAATACATTTTATATATACAAGAAATTATAATTTCATTCAATCTTAGATCCTTTGAAATTAAAATCACTGCATTTTACTCTGGTCAGTGGTTACAATTAGACAGAAGCTTAACCAAACTGGCCAACTTGTCGAAACATGAGTGGAGAAAAAGCTAGAAGGGACATTTTTCTTTCACTACATGGTATCATAGTACAAACTCCTCTTGTATCAAAACAGTTTGAGAATTTTCCATCTAAATAAAGCACCACCCAGCTGTCTGTAATTGACTTTGTTATCATAGATTTAAGACTGCCTTGATATAATGACCTCCAAAGTGCTACTGATATCAAAGACAGGAACCAGTAAACAGAACACCAGAAGAACTCAGAGGAAAATTAAAAAAGAATGTATTTTAAAGGGTGTCTAGAAAGCCTTCCTTCTATACTTCTAGAATGCCTTCTGACTTACATTCATCAAAACTGTTTAAAAAAATATTTGCAGGAAATCTTTAAAACACAAGAGCAAGAAAGACTATTGAAAAGAAAAAGAACTGAAATAAAGTCACAACACTATGTCCTTATTGAAGACTAAACCCAATTTTATTTACCGCTCTCTTCTCAATGTTCCAGTTTGGTTAATAATCTTCCTTTTGGTAATGACAATGATCAGTTATCACTGGATTTCACAACAAGGACACAAAGTCTGACCCAGAGAAACTCTGACTTCAATTGTGTCAGCCTGAAAGTCAGGCAAGCCTAGGAGGGGTTTCAGGGCAGTTAACCAGTGTAGGGTAAAAGCCCCAACTTAAAGTCAAATCAGAAAGATCTTACACTGCTTAGAAGGTATCTGTAGCAGTGCAAGTCCCACTTTCTATCTAGCACATAAAGGCACAGCAACAGCTTTTGACACAGGTGAAAAGCTGTTGATCTACCTGTGATAAACCTAAATAGCTTCTCATGGTTACAGTCTCAAAGGGAAAATTAAAGAAAAATCATACATCTTACTGCATTAGATTAATCTTCTAGAAAGCATTTAAAAACGTGTAATTTCAAGCATATGGTTTAGTATTTTCACTAATATCAAGCTTTAGTAAATAAAAGCCAAAACTCATTAAACACACATTACACTTAACCTTCATCAAAATGAGTCCCAGACTCATTTGCTGGTTGCTCTTTTCACCATTCTATAAGATATTCTGAAGCTGAATAGTGACTTTATTCCAGTAAGCACAGAAGGCTGGTGCTCTGGATCATATGCAAGCTAGCTGCAGTCCACACAGTGATGAAGAATGAAGATCATAAGATCACTGGTGTCAGTCTCCATATAAAGAGAAATGTACCATGCCTAGCTTCTGACTATCATGTCCAATTGCAGATATACTTTCAGATAACTCCTTTAGTGAGGTACTCATTACTGCATATTACATTCATTCCACAAATCATGGCTGCACTTGTTCTGTAAAGTCCAGTTTGAACAGCTCAAATGTGATGATTTAAGAGACAGGGCATTAATGCCTAGATTCTTCCAGCCCTATGGGCAGCAGGGAACTTAAAAACTATTAAAACATTATTTGTTCTATAGGGATTACTTATTACACATTCAATTTAGTCAACCATGTCTGCTGAGAGGCACACAAATCCCACCATCGCTAATTTAAGAACTTACCAATTTCCCTTGCAATTCTGACAGCTTCATCTGCATCCTGTAAAAGCAGGAAATGAGACCCAACGTTAATCCCATCAGCCATTGCACTATGTCCTGAGGGCAGTCATATATTGCACTACTGTCTCCTCCGATTCATTTAATGTTTGATTTTACAACCTTCTGACCCTTTTCAGCCAGAGGAATGTAAAATTAATACCATAAGTGGAATGTAAATTCTACCTCATCATTAGTGCACTGAGAAACTCAAAGCAACGAGGAATCAGCTGACAGGAAACACAACCAGGATGGCAAAATGATTTTCTGCAGTTGTAGGAATTTAATGCTAGAATTTAGAGGTTTACAATCAATAATGGACCATAAATCAGATCGTTAAAGTTTGTCCACTACCAGCTTGTTTCTGTCCTCACAGGTATTACTTGTGTTTTCCTGATTGCTGTCAGTAGGGGGAGTTGATTCTCTATTGTTTGGGAGTAATTCAAGTTCAGGAAAAAAATCTTGCAGAACTTCTTCAAAGACAAATGGGTTTTGTTTACTCAAGAAGGAACACAAGCACTTCAGTTTTGAAAGTTCTGCATTCTGAAGACAAAATAAACCTTAAATGCATCATTTTAAACTATATCTGAAAGAAGAAGATTCCCATAATTGTTTTCATTTAAGATAGTTGCACATTACTAGCATACAACAACTTTAAAAATCCTTTTGTTGATGCCACCTATTGCTGTAGCTGTCTCATACTACTGTAGCCTGGTACAGAAAAAAATCCTGGGAAATTCAGAGAACAAAAAACCGAAATAGTTGAATTGCTTACTTTTTAGTAACCAAATCGCTTCTCCGGCAGAAATTAATTCTGGTTATTTCTACTGATAACAGTATATTTCTGTTATACAAAATTAGAAAGAAAAAGGGTTAAATTACAGTGGTACGGGTTAAGCTTGAAAATTCCATCCAAATTTGCTAATATTTATACTATCCCATGACATACATTAAAAAATTTGTATAGAAGGCATTAATGTCTGGAAACCACCAGCTGCTAACTGTGTCTGAAACTATGGGGGCTGACTTATGAACATTAAACTGAAACCTGATATTTTTAAAGCTTTCAAGGCAATCCATTTTAAAAGCACCCAGGTCAGAACTTTAAAAAAAATACATAAGAAATGTTCATACCTGGTTCATTTATGTCCGATAATAAAACAAAATCCTCTTTAAAAGTCTTCAGTACCTAGTAACAGCCCCATGAAGAATAAGGGGGCTGGCAGGGGAAGTTGTCAGAAAATTTAATTTCCTTTCATTAGCTAGTCTGCTCCACAAATCGGTGCTTGTTAAGTTCAAAGCAGTCCTGAAAGCAACATCAGTTTTAAGTCTTTTTACTCCAGTCACATCTGTTAATGAGATTTTTCCAAATAACAATTGTTTTTAACTCAAGAGATAAATCTAGCAAAAAAAACCCTGCCCCTCACACTGCCCCCCCCCAAAAAACCTCAAGAGTTTACTGTTTTATTACACCTTGCTGCTTTCCATGACCCTGCACCCTCCAAATTTTAGCTTAAAGGGATAAAATGCATGAAAAGGGTCATTTACGAATGTTAGTGGTTTCCACACATTGAGTTTGAAGGTTCTTTGTTCCTGCCTGTGACAGTTATGCGAGAATACTTCCCCTTAATAGCCTCTCTGTCAGGAAGTGTTAAACCTGCCAAATGCAGACAATTAGAGCCTCTTGAACAAAATGCAGGAAGAGTGATGACTGATGAAGAGCCACGATTATAGTCGAGAAGGAAACTTTTACATTTCTTTTCTCTTGCAAATTCACCCATATATTTGCAAAATAGAATTAAGGGGGGGAAGCAAACAGGGTAATCTTTTTTCACTTAGTTACCTGCAAACAAGTGGCTAACTGATACACTGCAGTCCACAGGAAGACAAGCTGCAAATCATTACAGGGGAACTTTTCACTGCCACTGTATTTTTATACATGCATACAACAACTTTAAGTAACAAGCAGATTGGTATCAGCAGCACTAATTGTCTTAGTTCTGGCTTGAAAAGACTTTAGTCATCTGCCAGCACAGTTACTAATTTACACTGTTTCAACATCTGTTTCTTTTACAGTTCTAACATATTAGAACTCAAACTCTAAGATACAAGGGAAAAAAAAAAAATCAATGCATACTCAAATTTTTGCTTTCAAAGAGCATTTCTGAACCAGAAAACAAAAATTCGCTGCGCTTTAAAGGAGGAAAACTAATAAAATAAAATAAAAAAAAATTGACATATTGAAATCTCCGGTAAGTCTTCTGATCTTTTTCCATAAGAAAGTATGTTGACTGTATGTTTAAAATATCATGAATTTCACTTGCTGATTACATAAATACAGACGCAGTTTGAGTAAACAGAAAAAGTTAGGACCGTTATTTTCACTTTTTGGTACATAAAACTTATAATAGATACATAATATTTGCACAAGAGGAGCAAAAACTGAATGCTATGATACTGCTTAACACACATGTCCATATGTGCAAAATATACAAAACCACACTAGTACTAAAAGCATTTTAAATTATTTTTTAAAAGCAAAAGTCCTCAATGATTTACTGCTGTTTCCTCCAAAAACACATTAGCTACACTACCATTTTCCCAAAATAACCTGGAGACTGTAAAGAAATATATAATTTTAGCACCACCTTTTATTGTACAAATAAAAATGTTCAAGTAATGGTAGAAGTTAATAAAAATCCTAAGAGTTATAAAATTATGTCATAGTGTTTTCACAAATAGGTGATTCCATTAAGTTAAAGAGACATAAAATACTCCTTTAGCATAAGAATTCCTAACCTCCTAATTTCACGTACATGCCTCTAAAGCAGGTACCAGCAGGTGGAGACAGAAAAACAAAACTGTCTTGATGTAGGGGAATGCCAGGATAAAGCTGTTTAAGAGACTCCAAGAACTGTGAAACATCGTTTTAATTACGAAGAACTGCATAATAGTTTTCACGGCTGAGGGTGTTAGCCTTGGAGAACCTCCAGTTCATATCCAGTCTCTTCACAACCTCTCCAGCAAAACAGTGATCATTCAATCCTAAATGCCAATATCCCAATGCAACAGTTCAGCTAAAACAGGTACCCAAAATGTAACTACAGTAAATTCAGAGCCTTGCTGAAGACCTCTAATATGCTTACTGACATCAGCGAGACTAAGTAGACACAGACATTATTCTTCTGGGTCTACACCCAGCTGTGTTCTACCAGCCATAAAACCAAACTGGCTGTATGTGGTGAAACAATACAAAAATCATTCTTCCCTTGCCATTCCTATGCCGGTTTTTCACCACAGCATGTCCTTATTCTCATTACTCGGCCTCCACTTTGTTCTTGTCTCTTACTCCCCCCTTCAGTTGTTTACAGTCAATACATCGTCTCAGCCCTAACTTTAGTATAGCCATTGCTCACATGGATTAATGCTAATTCTTTTGATTAAAACCGTTTACCACTACCTCTCCCAATTGGGTTTTATGAAACTAATTGTAGTTACACATTTTGAAACTAATTACCTTTGAATGCTTTTGTTGGCTCTCTAGCTGACAGCACAAGACTCTGGCTCCTTACATGTGCAGACTGGATAGCCCTTGCCCCAGCCAACTGAGAAACTGAACCAGGGATGAGAAGAAAATTACTCTTTGTGAAACTGCCCTCTCCACTCTCATTCCACACCTTTCCGCAGTTTCATATTAGCTAGAGCATCTGCCAGTACAAGAACAGTTAGTTATGTCTGTTATGCCAAGCATCCTCCTCTTCAATCCTTCCAGCTTTAAGTACACTGTTGAAGGGCTTCTTTCTTTCAAATTTCTAATTTAATTTCTACTCACTGAGCATTTTTCTGCATGCAACTTCTCCAAGATGTTATTACCAAATCTGAGTAACTACAGTGTCTCCTATGTGTAAGTGCTAAGCAACATAAACAAGATAGGAAAAATATCCTTTATTCATTAAGGACCTAAGTATCTGCAGCACTTTTTAACAAGGATACAGACAACTCTTCTAGTAACAAAGATTTTCAGGGCAGTCCTGAGTTGAATAATGAAGCACTAGAAGTTGTTATTCTGTTTGCTTTAACTATTCATCCACAAAGAATACATGCAACAGATCTGTCTTAATTTCTGGCATTGTCAGAGGCATAAATGCAGTTTTCTCCCAGGTTTACTAGACTTCACATTAAAATTGAAGCCACCTCTAATCACCTTAAGCATCAAGCAGACACTTAGCTCCTTGCTAAGACCTTTTAAACTTTTATTTCTCAAGAAAAAGAGCCCACAAAGATTTTGAAAGCTTCATAGCTGTGACTAAAATAGGTCTCCCACAGAATGGCAGAAATCCTAAACAGTCTCTAGTTCCTTGTGTGTTGCTGTTCTGATTAGAGCTGGTATCATACAGCTTTGCCCTTCCTACCTTAGTCTGAATTTGCAAAGTAGTGTATCAAGCTCTAACCAAGTATCAGGCATCCTGTATGACCTAATTATTTGGGTATTCATTCGAGCAAAAGACATTGTCACAGGAAGGAAATCAAAGAACAAACACAGGCACATATTTAGATCCACAGCAAGTATGATATTATCAATTATCAGAAGCTTTATTTCCTATAATTGGTAATCAAAGCACTGGTTAGCCTAAAATTTGCAACTCCACTTTTAGATGGAGGCTACAATGCTGGCAATGTCTGTGGACTTTCCTTTTTCTTATTTGGTAGGCACACTGCAGGTTTGGGTTTGGGCTTTTTTTTAGTTATGTACTCTTGTTCATCAACACTCTTCAGATAATCAGAACTGGTGCAAGGCTGAGGTAAGTGAAACTGATATAATATGGACACTTTGGGATTAAGCAACTACCACATAGTTCCTTTCAATAGCAGACGACTGGAGCTGTCAACTCAGTCCTACATTACAGTTAATTTGGTTTTAAGGGTATTGTTGCATAAAGCCCATTGCCAAACACATCACTGTATTTTCCTCTTTTTGTCAGGAACATCAGACAATTGTCAAAAACAGTGCAATTGAAGGTCAACAAAACAAGTGCATACAAGAAAGTAGCTCAGCTGTACTGGTTATGGGTCTATCTGCTCATTAACCATTATCCCACTTGGTCAGGTTTGTTTCTTTTTATTAGCAGAATAACAGACCCTTACTTAAGTTTTAACTAGATACAATGACAAAACCAGCATTTTGAATATTTTATTCTGCATTAGAGAATGTTTTGTGGTGTTCAAATGATTAATTCAAAGTTATCTCCTAGCTAGATATTTTTCTGGAAGTTATTTTCAGAATTTCTAGAACAATATACAGGATTTCAGAACAGAGAATGTTATGCACAACAGCTTGACTGCTGTTAAATCTTACGAGTGCTAAAGGACCACATACACAAGGGACTGCTAAAACATGCAACAAAAATCTGAAATTTGCCAATTTGCCACTCCCAGACTTCAGCATGGCCACGAATGCCAGCTGAACACTCACATGGAGCCCTCCAGAAAAGAAAGAAGTCTTTGCACTTTCACCTGCTGCAGCATTGTCCTGCTACCAGTCATTACATACATCATGCACTTCCATCACAAGTACTGAAAAATTCCCTTGGGCATTTTGACCTCAGCTGTTTTGTGATTTTATCATTCTCTCTCACTAGCCAAGTTCTCCCAGCAGCATCATTGGACCAGGTAATTTTGTGGAGGCTTAGACCCTTTGTAACTCTATTTACGTTTTGCTTTTAGTCAGGTTTTGGGGGCTATTTTGTCTCTTAACAGAGTTTCAAATCCAGCTTAGCTTGTACATGCTTTTTCATGCAACTTAAAGTTTTACTCAAACTTCATTTGAAAAAAATCTGATTTGACATCTCAAGCACAAAAAATTTCAACCCAGGAGGTCAACATTTTATAATGCACCAAGTTTTAGTTGTATACAATGAAGGTTTCAAAAGACAAAAGCTTATTTAACTACATTAACATAGACAACATATTAAGACACACAGGAAAGCTTGTAAGAGCCCAACACAATCGCTATAGCACAAAATGAACAAAAAAGAAGACACACTTTATTTAACCTTACAAACTATAAAGAAACAACAAAAATTTTTTTACTAAACTGTTGAAAGACATTCCTTCTAAAACCACACAAAGAGCATTAGCTGTAGATTCTGATAAAGGGTCACCAACTTCCCCCCATTCCATCCTCACCCTCAATTTTGCAACACATGGAAATGTGCATCAGAACAGACCATAAAATGGAAACGTCACACAGTTTAACAAACTTCACTTAACTCAGAACTGTCAAGATCTTGGCCAACAAGAAGACCTGAAAAATGTAAAGATGTGCAAATAAGTCGAATCCACACCTGACATTTAACACTTCTACCTGCCTTCATGTTAAATTTAAAGCAAAGTATTTTTAGAGACTCCATTGAAGAACTCCTAATACATCACTTATTATCAAGGACTTTCTCTCTTCTCCAAAGCTCTCTTGTTAGTAAAAGTCTGTACTCCATTTTTAATTATATTTTACTGAAAAAGAAGATGAAATTATAATTAGATTCTGCATCAGACCTTCAATAGGTGTACTTTGATTTAGACACTGTTCCTACAGTGGATAGACAGTAATTAAATGATTTCTCACCTTGACTACTCCATCAAAGCCAGGGATCGTGTTGACCTTTGCATTCTTGGCTAACAGTTTGCTTTCAATCTTGTCTCCCATAGCTTGAATAGCATGTGTGTCAGGTCCAATGAAGGTGACACCTTCTGATGCCTGCAAAGACAATGAAGACAAAACTTTAGGAGACAAAAATAAAAATCAGCTTTTCTATACACAGATATTACTATTAACTTTTTTCTCTTTTTGAGCTGACTAATGCAACAAGACTTAAGACAGTGATCTCTTTACATAACAGAGCAATATATAAATATTTCAGACAGTTCATTAAAAATGTGTATGACCTTGTGAAACTATGCATACACACTGATTCAAAGCTCTATAATTAGCATTTGTATAAATCAAAAGCTAGGCCAGAGAAAAATAGCTGCAAGTGGAAGTACTCCAGCCTGAAAGTTAGAAATACACCTTCAGAAAAGAGGCTTGTTAATTCACCATTGAAATAACCAAAAGTGATTTACAAAGATGCACTTGCCAAATGATAACATAATTTAAAATTCTATGTAGTATGCATTCTTAAAACCAAACCTCAATGAAACACCACAATGAAAATGCAGTCTTTTACTCAACATCTTTAAGACCTTGAAAATAAAGCAGTAAGTGAAATAACATTGCCTGATTCTTTCAGGCTATAATTTTCCAATAATAATGTGAAAAGATGTTAATATAAAATATTTTAATACTTCAATATTAATATGTAGGTAAAACACTGAACTGCATGTTTCTTCCTCCTGTTTCTCTATGCCAACAATAGACTTCAGCAAGGTGATTCAGATAGAGGCATTTTTTCAAACCTCTTCGGGTCAGTACTACACCAAGTTAAAGACAATTCTATCAGAACTATCCCCTGAAAGTTACTGATGCAATAGCAAGTACACACATGTTTCAGGTAACTTTGTGTCTTTTGTACTGGAGAGGGAAAGACGGGATGAAAGAGGGGTAAGGACAAAAAAAAATTTAAAAAAAAAAAAGCCTTGCACAATTTTTTTACAATTATTTTCTTCTCCCCAATTCTAAGACACCTGTAAAATGCCTAAAACAACTTGTTTCTAGCCAATGGGCAGCTTATTTGATACCAATACTACAAAATGGCAAATAGCAATTTCTTATATCACCATTTATGTCTTAATATTTTGTCTTTCTGACACATATTTCTGCTGCACAAACCAGACAGTTACAGTCACTAACAATAAAAAGTCATTTGTTGAAGCTTTGTGTATTTAAGTGATGGTAGTACATGATCCAATCCCAAAACACAGGAAAATTATGTTTAAGTTGGAAAACATCCTCCTATTAGTGATCTTATAAGAGCTGGGAGATCTCAAGATGCTCAGGAGTCATCGTTTGCACTGTCAGCAGCTTCCTAGCAGGACCAGTGTAACAGCAGAAGCTCTGTGTAGATGATTTCCCACCATCCTAGCTAGCAGGGTGCTAGAGATTATCTGGAAAAGATCAGGTAAGCATTACACTCAAGGAAGTTCAGTGCAAAGACACCCAAACCAAGTGCAGAGCATCAGTTCTGCTACATCAAAGGATTGTTAGCTTGGACTCACAACAAACCATCTGGGGGTTTATCTCTGCTCACCTCTTCTCTAGTGCATTGGGCTTCTTAGCTCAACAACTCAGAACTAACAACTTGATTAATAACTGTCTTAGAAAGTTGGGAAGACTGCAATAGAAAGAAGGAAGAGATAGGAGGACCAAAACAAGGGTGCAGATCTGTAATTATTTAGTGTTCAGATCCTTTGTCACTTTAAGAAATTCACTTTTTAAAGGAGAAGGGAAACAAAGCAAGGAGTTGATGCACGAAACCACAGTGACAAAGTTTGGAGCTGACTGTTTCAGAAACAACCTGAAAACTGATAATTCTTCCTCTCTTAACAAGAGACACAGATAGGTACCTGCATAGAGCCGGAGGTAAAGGCAGAGTTCTCTTCTGTCACCAGACTGTATTCCAGTCTCAAAAAGCCTTGTGGAAAAGGTTCGCTTAGACACTTGACAACAGATTACACTGTCCCTCTTGTATCACTCCTAACCTGGAAACACCTTGTTTCCACAGTTTCTGCCACAACACTGGCTTTTGCATCCTGACCAATACCACTTCAAACTTCACCATGTATTGCTTCCTCTCCTCATGTCTTCTCGGAGTGTACCATCAAAAACATGGGATGTCCAGAGGTCAAGACAGTGGGTCCAAAATGTTTGCTACCCTAACAGACCATCCAAGACTTGCAGATTGCAGTCTACTTCCACACTCTTACAGTATTTCTCTTTTCTCCTCTTTGTTCATACAGAAAATAAAAAACCTTCATTCAAACTGGAGGTCACAGGAGAGGGTAGAAATTACATTCATGGCACCAGCAAGCATGCAACTTTCCAGCCAAATGCACATAGGGGACATCACACTTGATCTACTGTCTCATCTCACTGATTTGTGGCACAGACTTTCAAAGTGCCCAGTTCATTCCCCACTCCTGTCCAGAGAGCTGGATAAGAAGAGAACAGCACCATTCAGGAGAGATTGGTGAACCACCTGAGAAGGAACACTGCAGGCCATTCCAAGAAATTAATCTCTGCATCGAATATATTTGTTACATGAATCCCGTAGAGCTGTAATATTCCACATCGATACAGCCAATACTACTTACTAAAAATTAAATCCCAGATGATGTGCAGCAGATTCCCATTACTCTAACACAACTATCACCTGGTGCAACCTGCATCTTTGTCTTTTTTAATGTATACTTTTCCTAATTCAGAATTTACAAACATATGCACCTTTTGGCTTTAATTGCTTCAAACCTTTGTACTTTACACGGATCAGCTCTTTCATGGTGAACAGGCAGCAGCACAGTACCACCAGCTATTCCCTCATAACATCAGTCAACTAGGGCAGCCACCACAGCCAGTTATCTTCCATCAACAAAACCTGAAACAAAATAGTTCAACTTAATGTGATATCACAGGACACCCAAAACCACAAGATTCTGCATTCTGCAAGATCCATAAATCAAAAGTAACAAACCTAGGAGGTTCTGCTGGTTTCCAGGCAGTCTAACCATTTCTTACACAGGAAAGGTGTGCATTCTCTGACATGACTTGCAACTAACTTCAGTTAAGCACACAAAAAAAAGACTTTGTCAGCTTCAGGCACTACTAAACAAAGTCTTGCTATAGTAATTTAATACCCCATCACTCAAAGATGCTTGCTCAAGCCCTCTGCCAAAGCTTCTCAGCTCATCACCAGGAAAGTGTCCCAGCTTCTTCACTGCCAACGCTCACACAATGTACTAAACGATCTGTGCAAAAGTCTACTGCCCAATACTGAAAATGCCAAAAACAGACCACAAGAAACAATGTGGTGGCAACATCTTCAGCTCCCACAAAGATTTACCAGCACTCAACCATTAGCATTCTTAGTTTATGGAACACACAGAAGTGGTGAAACTCTTAACAGAAAAACTTGCAGTGTCTGAGGACAGTTTGTTCACACACAGACTTGGCAGTGTGGCAGCAAGTACCAAAACCTCTGCTGTACGTACACAAGCTTACACACTGCACATCAAACAAGTTCTTCCAAAACTTCTGTTACTCCTCCACACATTCAGCAGCATATTTCAGCCTTGAAGACTAATTATCTGGCTGCAGAAAACACATCAATTTTCACCATAAACATGCACCAGCGTTTTGTTTAGAAACATACCTGCGATATCTGTGTATCACTGCTCTACTTTGCATAATCAAAGGTACAGGCAACCAATAAGGAATATTCTATAAAAGAACAAGTTCATAACATATTTGTGCCAAAAAAGTTAACTTTTAGGTGTCTTAGGTAGTATATATTGAAGAATTTTCCCTAACGGCTCACTATTTTTGAAAGCAGTAACAATAGGTCTAATAGTCATGCCATAAGAATTGAGAGCAGTTTATTCTCTCTTCCTTTTCGTTTGGTGGTTGATTTTTTTTTAAGCCAGACAAAAGCCTTAGCCTACCCTCAGGGAATGCAGGACCCCTAATATAGCAAAAACTAAACACAGTGTAAAGTACAACAAGCAAAGGCAAGATTTGGAACATCCATTTGGAAAGTTCATGATTGAGTTTGTGACCTTCACAGTCACAGTCTGCCAAACATCTGACTGCTCTGGGAACAGAGTGGGCCAAACAGACCTATGTTAGTGTAAGCTGCCACACTCTCAACATCTGGAAAGGACCTGCCCATCTGATAAACTCTTGTGGGCCTAAGGCAATTGAAGAGACTCAGTCTAGAAGAGGAGTTTCCTTTGCACCTCCTCCTGGAAACTATGCATGCAGATATTCACAATTACTGTATTATACAGTCAGTAGTAGATTCAGCCTCAGTGACAGCCTAAGCAGAACTAAAGATAGAAAGCATGAAGGAGGGAAAACTGCATAAATAACTTTTACACATGTATACACTTGGCAATGTATACTTTTCTGTGGGCTTATGAATCTGTGGCAAAGCAGCCAACTCACTGCCAGGCCTCCTGGAGCTGCAGGAAATGATTGAACAGTTCCAACTCAGCTTTAGACAAAACAAATGATACTAAAACTTATCCTCTGTCTTTTACTATGTTAGTTATGGACAATTAAACACAGTTTTTGGTGTCCTCATGTGAGCCAAGATATTTGAATCTGCATGTAATATCAGCTTAAGAGGAGCAGCTTCAACCAACAAGGAGATATGCCATGTACAAAAACACTGCTATCAAGAATGTCGTGTTTTCTCCTTCAAGATCATTTGGTGAGGGGATTTTTCCACTCACAGCATGCTGAAGTGGCAAAACATACTCCAAGTGCCCAGCTGCTTCCAGGTGCAAGAGCCCCTATAGCTATCTTACCACACAGAAGCAGTGACAATAATGCAGGCTTTGTGCTTGCTCATTCCCTAGTACCTGAAATGACTAGTTTTAAGAAAATATTTCCCATTTCTGAGGAAGAAATGGCTGAGAGGATAGAGAGATCTCAGAAGCATTTGTAGCTGCTCTGCTTTATTGAAAATAAGCTTTTCTATGTAAACACAGAGCTGGTTTTAAACAAGGTCATGAAATTTACAGGAGAACCCAAATAATCTGTTGCATGCTGCCACTGAATCGTAGGTTCTCAAATTCAGACTTACACAAGACATTTTCAAGATTACCCAAACTCAGGGTGATGCTTATGGAAGACAGTAACAGCTCTTAAGTGACTGAGACAACAGAGTTCCTTTTCCCTCATTCTCTCCCCTCCCTCTCCTACACATGCCTGCCCATAGTCCTATCTATCCCCCTTCTCTAACAGCAGGCTTAAACACTCCTCAGCTGACTGACATGGCAGACAATGGCCTATTTTTTTTTTTGTAAAATGTGTTTTCCATCACTTCCATGAGAGAAAATGAGCTAAACAGAGAAGCTTAATGGGCACTGAAGGAAGGACCACGAGCTGCTGGTGCATGCAACTGGGAACAAGAACCTTCTTTGAGAGGGAGGATGGCACACCCTCAAACTCTGAGGTGCTCTGGAGGGGGGCTGCATGCTGCCATATTGACCTGCTCTTCTTGTCAAGTCTGCATTTTAAAAATCAAATATGATGCTTTTCTGAGGAGCACTGTTTGAATCACAGAATGGCTGAAGTTTGAAGCATCAAAGCCACTGCTTAAAGCAACTCTGACATGTGGTGTTAAGTATTCCAACAACTATGGGGCACAGAGAAACAGAAACAAGATTCTGTGGCAGTGAGGGAACAGCAAGATCAGCCAAGTGTGGGCAGCACAAATTACCAGACTTACTGAAGAATTTATTGGTGAATAAGATCATGAAGGAAGGTCCAGATATAAGAACTCTAGCAGGAACTTTATCATAGGTCTGGTTTTCAAAGGAGTTTTGTCTTAACCCTCAAATTTTCTTCACAGGAGAAACTAGAAAAGGTTTCTACAAAATACTTACATGCAGCTGATTAATTCTTTCACCACTGTACTGCCCTCTTGACACACAAACAGCCAAGGAGGCAGACCCAAGGGAAAAGGGAATAGGCACAAGTAGTCTGGTAATCACAGTGTTCCAGAAAAATTGGGATCATCCACAAATAAAATTTCCCATGTACAGCTCATAGATCACCAGAAGGACACAAACCTGTACATGCCTGCACCCACATACAAAGCAGAGCAGATAAGCAGCACACCTCAAGGATGACAGGAATAGACAGCTGGGCTAAAAAGCCTCTACGTCACATGCAGGGCTAAATGCAGGGCCGAAAAGCTGAGCTGGTAGCAAAAGGAAGGTCCAACAGAGGCATAAGCAACTTAGGAAAAAAACAAGCAGAACAGAAAAATCCAGATGAAACATCCAAAGACAGACAAGATGCAGGAGTACTACCAGAGAAAAAGGGGGGAAAAAAAGAACCACAATAAACAACACCACCAACACAAGCACACTGACATCTGTTGAAAAGGTGGGTACATAAACCACTTCAGAATACAGAAATTGTCCATTCAACATTGGGAAGGAAACCCTCAAGGAAATCTACTGTAAGAATATATAATAAGAAGCATCCACTCAATAACCTAGGAAATACTGAACTGGTAAAATGCTCTACAATAAAATGTGGTGGACATGAGAAAAACACCCTATAGCTTTCTGCTAGATGGACAGAAACAACCTTACAGCTCAAGCACTTGAGCCCTCTTGCTACCATCTTGAAGGCTCAGAATTAAGAACATATGCAGGAGTGGCCAGTGATTTGTCCTGACACCAACCTGCAAATTTAGTACCAATAAACAGAAATTTCATTCCCTGCAGATTAATTTTAAGGTAGAAAAGGTCTGAACAGTACAAAGCCTAGGTATTGTCATGGATCACCAAGAGTAGTTAACTCTCCAGCAGCTCAGTGAAAAAAAGTTCCTCCAATCTTGTTTACAATGAAATAAGCAGAATTTCTGAAGACAAAGGATCTTTACAATGCACATACATTTACAAAAACACACACAAGAGAAAAGACAACACTTCCAAGTAGCATCCTTCATTAGAATGGGTATTTTTACAAAATGAGCCATGCTGAAGTAAATTAAAGCCTTCTGTACAGGCTTATGGCAGAGTGAAAACAGTATGTGGTGCAAGCAGAAGGACAGATATGCAAGACAGGGAAGGGCTGTAGCATCCCACTGTTCTCTGACTACACTTGCCTTTAGCTACTGCAGTTATTTCTGCAGAGGTTTGGCTTTTGTTTTGTTTGAGGGCTTTGGAAGGAGATGGATCACTACAATCACCTTGAGCTGCAGAAGCACAAGGCAGGTAGACTGTGACAGCAAGTAGCCTCAAAAGCAAAATGTAAATTGGCAGTTGGAAAAGTAATAGTGCCTGATGCAACTTGCAAAGGGAAGTGGTAATAAAGAACTGTGCTGCCCAGCCCGTCAGACCTCATGGCTTCTTCCAAATTCTACTTCAAAATTTGAACTGTTACTTGGCTCCAAATCACACTGCAGAGGTCAGAACTTACCTCATAAGCTATGTCACTACCTGTGACGCTACACTGTGCCACTTTAAATATCTGTACTCACTGTCATAAACAGAAGTACGCCTTGTAAGAGAAAGTAATACATTGGGAGTGTTTCCTTTGAAAAGAAAAAGCTAGCAGAATTAAAAGGCTTTACCTAAAATTGAACACAGCTGCAAGAAGTCTGTCTCATTTCTTAAAACTGAATTTAAAGAACACTAAAGCATTTTCAAACCTTTTCAAATAATTTTCTACCTTAGGAACATAATTGCTGGGCAGCAATACCCAAAAAAATGAAAACTAGAAGACACTCATTTACTTGAAAATAAGCCAATAGATGCCAGTTTCCATGTTTAACCTTTACTATGGGGAGGAAGATGTGGTAATATACTCCCTTTAAACCATCATTCTAAGAAATATTAACTGATTTATTTAACCCTGGTGTGAATCTGTTAATACCTGTCTCCAAAGCATAGTTTAAACTATGCAGAGGCAGAAAATCCATTAATCAATTACCAGCAGGGCCAGACAAACTTCTGCAGGACCAAATGGAAACAGGTCTTATCCAGGCCCCAAACATGCCTTCTTTAAAGCAGGCTAGGAATAGAATGCTTGAACAGCATATAGCTATATATAATATACAGAGAAATAGGCAAAATTATGTTTTTTAAAATGTAGTACTGTATATTCAAATACTGGGGGTGGAAAGAGAGAACTCAATTTGTTAGACTACTCTAAAGCTCAGCTTAAACCAAAGGCACAGTTGCCGAGCCACTATAAACAATCTAAGGCAACTTAACTCCACTGTCCAAAAAAAGTGTACACCACAGAAAAGGTACACAATCTTCTGCACAAACACCAGGGAGCAGCTAGAATTAATCCAAACTGTCAGCACCACCTTAAGCACTAATGCTGCATGGAAAATAGTGTTTTAAATAAACTTGAAAGTCATCTCCTCTTTAATTCCACAGAAGTGGCAAATTTACAAAGTCAAAACTAAGAACCAGACTGATCTGGAGCCAACATCCTTAACAATATACAAGTTGTGAACTATTATTATCATAGATTATACGTACAAAGGGTAAATGTGTGTGCATTGATTTAATTCTGCATTTTGAAACAGAAACTCTCCCTTACCAAAAATTTCATAGTGTATATTGTAACTTATAAGCAGAAGACATGGCTCCCAGTCATATCTTTGCACATGAAAGGAGCAGAGTCAGCTTCTTCCAAGGGCTCAAAGCACAAGACACTGAGAAGAACAAGTACTACCTCTCTGGCTCTATACTTACAAGTTTTCACTTTGGATCTGATCAGCAAGCTGAAGTTTTATTTGGTTATTTCACTTGGAAATAATTTAAGGCTTTAGATGGTCTATAGATTACATGTTTGTCCAGAACCTAAATGCAATATTGAATTAACTGAGTTCAGAAGTATTTCTCAAATATAAACTATAAAATTTGAACATACAGCAGTTTGCATGACATGCTGCTGTAAATGAATGATTACTTCATCATATATTAAACACGACAGATACCACCCGAGGCACAGGAACTTAGCCCTGGTACGCTAGAAGAAGTTTACAGTATTCGCCTATATCAGTACCAACGAATGCCCAGAAAATTTAGGGAGAAACAAACGGAAACTTAAGAATTTTCCCTGGATGGTTTCCATATTGCTTTTCTTCACTTCATGGCATTGAAACCACCCTTGATTTTTACATGATAAAAGAAATCTGTGGAACTAATCCTAGAAACCTCTTTCTGTTTCCTTGCTTAACACCTCCAGGCGACAGAAAAGACAAAATGCTTCATTTGCATCCTTAAACATTAGAAACTGCGAATGAGCCCTTTCAGCTGCAAATGTTATTGCATCTACATTTCCAGAAGAGAAAGAAGGTTAAACAGCCTACTCAGGTTTATGTTAACTCATCTCTTTTTAGCACCCTGAGCAGCACAAAGAGCAGAAAATGCAGAAGCTTAACAGCAGAACCTCTTTCTTCATTAAGTTCAATTAGATCCTGGCAATGGATATAGCTGCTGATTACACGAAGATAAAGAGAAGAAATCAGGTATGCACAAAGGAAATGGCAAACACTAACAAGTGCAATCTTAGTCTTCCCGATCATCCAGCCTCAGGAAGACCATTTCATTTTTCATGCAACACAAAATAGTTCTACCAGTCGCATGGCAACACAAGATTTTGCCTGATGTAAAAGCAGCATTTATTTAATCATTAACCCAAACTCAGTTTAAAATGTAATATGCCAGTGTTGCACAAAGCCAGCTTGAACGTGTTAGCAAGGTAAGAAAGAGTCCTTGCTTATTGATAAGTACGCCGTCTTATCAATTAAAGAATACATTTGAGCCCCAAATAGCTAAACCTATTAACTACTTCATTTCAAAACACAGTCAAGTACTATTTACTCTTGGAGAGTATTAGCTCTCTTTACTTTTTTTTTAATTAGGATTCAAGCTACATATTTTTAAATTGTTTGGAGGGGGGAAAGCACTTGGAATTACTGTACTGAATTCAGCAGAGAAAGTTAGCAGCACTTTATTTTCTAGGCCATTTGGTTTTCAGCCTGGAAAAAGTCTTCATCTTGGCAGAAAACATTCTGAGATGTTTAACACAAAATATACATTAGTCTAAATGAAAACCAGGCAGTCATGGAAAAAGACAGGACAATGATGAGAGGGAAAAATAGAGGAGCATCATTCTAGCCAAAACAATACCTCACATTTACCAAGGACCCAAGTTTATGACATACACAAAATTTTCTGTATCAAACTGTTCAGCAGGGAAGACAAATAGAATAACAAACACTTCAAAAACTCCAATATTAGAGCAAATGAAGAAAATGGACAGAAGACATGCTCTTAATACAGCCATACTCTTTCTCCTGTCCTAAAGCCGCATGTGAAGCTTGGCAAATTAATAGAGAAGACAAACATATTGTTTGATCAGTAAGTGCATTTTGCAATACTGTAGCTTGTATTTTTCAAAGGGAGGCCAAATTAATAACCAAAACATGAGAATATATTTAGAAGTGAACAAGTAATGAAAAACTAGCACTGTGTTACTGAGATGGTACATTGAGCTTGCAGTCAAAGGGTATTAATTGTATGCCTGCGTGTTGAAAAAAAATCTGTCTGGTATTTTTCCAACCATTATACAATACTTTCAAAGTTAGGTGACTATGATTATATGTATACTGCACATTCAGAAACCAGATGAAAACTTATGATGACTGTCCAAGCTCACACAACCCTGAATTTACTGATGATTTAAGCAGAAGGAACCCTGGTGTTGACAGCCAGGAAGATAAGTGACCATAGAATTATCTTCCTAATAATCATCTTCTCTAATAACCACATTGAAAAAGCATTTCGCAGACATTGTAACAGACAAAGACACTGAATAAGCAGCATTCTTGATAAAAACAAGACTGTTAAAAGCCCACTGCCCTGACCAAATTCTAACATGGGTAACGCCATTCTACTGACCTACAGTGCCCTTTTCTCAGCGAGCCAGTGGACTTAAAAATCCTCTCCGCTGTCCTCACAAGAAGGTTACTAATTTACTTCCTGTTAAATAGCTGCAATTGCTGATATTTAGACAAGTTTTACCGTGTCAATAGAAACAGTCATTATCAAACGTTTGATAAAGATTGTTTTGAAGACCTTCAGAGAGTTTATAAAGACTCCCCAATTTACACTAGAAGATGCAGAGCAAACCATCAAGTTCACTTCAGAAAAGTGGAAGCATCTTCATCTTGTTAGTAAACTAGAGTTATTTTCCCACAAGAAGAGAACAATTAAATAGAATTAAATTTAATTTCTGGCACTCAAAAAACAACATTAAATGATAAACAGGCATATTTATGAAAAAATAAATATCACCTTGTCAGTTACATTAATCACAATTATTTAAGAACCAAAGAAGCAGTAAATATCAGCAACAAAATGTGCATGCGTACACATTTGTTGATTTTGTTTGTTCGTCACCACTGCACCAAATCAGGTTTAATTCACTGAACCAACAGACTGTCTTCCACCAAAGCCAGGATATACTGACTCTGCAATTACTAAAAAACACAAAACATCACACAAGTAAGGGAAGGATAGGACTGGGGCAATAGCTGCTCAAGCACAAACCCAAGGACAGGATGCTGTCCCATAGGTCACAGCAATTGTCACAGAGCAGTGACCCAAAAAGTCAGTACCCCACCCCAGGGCCCAATTCCTCCCGACTCTCACACCCTGAGCAGCAGCTGTGCAGCCATCAGTTTGGGAACCATATGAGCTAAAAATAGCTAAAGGGGTAGGAGGTGCTTACAGGATTTTGAGGGATGGTCCCCAGAAGGGATAACGGCAGTAGAGACAACTGTCAACAAATACACTGTCACCAGACATTTAACAGGGTACATGGGGGAAAGCATGCAGGAAAGGTAGAGGGAAGCTGACTGAAAACTACATTTGTGACCAGAGATGCCTGCAGCAGTCACTCACAGGCAAAAACTGGGAGTTATGAGTTATGGAGGTACTGTCATGGCAATGGTGATGAGACAAGCGATACGTGAGACAGCTGCAAACTAGAAAGGCAGGGAATACTGGAAGATGTCGGTCAAACACAGGAACAGGTAGCTGAGAGAGGCTGTGGAGTGTCCATCCTTAGAGATATTCCAAACTCAACTGGATATGAACCTAAGCAACCCATTCCAGTTGATGCCACTTCAAGAAAGGGACTAGTCTGCAGAGCCCCCTTCTAAACTCATTTACTCCACAGAGCAAGGTGAAGACTATTAGGAATATTATAATCTGTGGTCAGGGACAGCAACCAAAAGCAGAACGAGCCAGGCACAGTCCTTGTCACAAAACAGACAAGACCCTCATATTTTGTCTGAGATTAAGGGATATGCATCTTCCTACTGAATCTCACAACATCCATTTCTTTATGAGAAAGCAGAGTCTTGTCATACTGATCTTTCTCCTCTAGTAACTGGTGGTACTGATGTCTCTAGCCATTTATTTCTACATCTGTACTAAAGTATGCAGTTCCTTTAGCTTTGCAGACAAGTGATCACTATTAGATCAATGAAATAATGGTTTAAAGAAAAATCCAAAGGTTCCCATCTCTGAAAGGCAAGCTTATCCAATTGTCTTAGGTCAACACAAGATACAGCATGGTGCTAGGAAGACACAGCTGAGGGGGAAGCAGGGACAAGAGAGAACTCCCTACACCAGCACTGGCATAGAAGAAGTTGGGAGAAGCAGCTACAATCTGAGGGAGGATGGTAAGGGACCACTTATGTGATGCCCTCTCATCAGCTGAGGAAGTACTAGTGTATATATGGGACAATGTCAGACAACACAGTCACAGCAAAGATACCATTCCACAGAATTCCACTAAGCACACTCTGTCTTATCTCCTTCACTGCTTCTTTGCAAAAAGATGCATGTAAGTAGTATTACTAATAGAAGATGTTCTTATTTAAATCTTACACACAGCTCCTTCGAGAAAACTGTGGACTAATTACCCTGTAATGAAAGATAACTAGCTCTTACAGCTGCCCACCAGGAGAGGCCCAATACACTACATCTAAGTAAATTAAAAATTCATTCTTTTTTTTTCCCTTTGGAAATCATTCTGAGAAAATATTCATTTTTTTCCCTACATGCTTTAACAGTCAACATACATAGCTCTCCCTCCACTTTCTATTTTTGCTCTACTTATATGTAGTTTACATTACATATTATGGGCAGAGATGTGTGTGATTACGTTGTCCTCTTAAATGTGGCTGCTCAAATAAAATTAAGAAAAAAGTTTCAGGTGCTTTTGTAGCCAAACTTAAAGTTAATAAAATTAGGAATAATATTTTTCTTTTAATTAATAGGACTTGTATACTTGTATATACAAATTTGGAGTTTTCCACCAAGTCCTGTTTTTACTCACACGTATTCTTCCGTGAATGACCCATGCATATTTGGCTGTTTAATTTTATTTTTACAATAAAGGCAAAGAATTACATGTGATAATAAACACCACTGAATATTATAAAAGTTTCAAATTACTTTCAAAGTACGTGTAAGTTATACTTCTTGGCTAGCATGAGGAAATAACAGTGGAATTTGGCACATTTAAACTTCTGGAACAAAGTGTGATGGACAGGCAGTATTACATCATTCAAAATGCTACAGCTTTGGGACAACATCTCACTATCTCAGTGTCATAAATAAAACAAGTCAATAAATTGTATCAATATGTAGCACCAGAGAATTTGCAGGCACTTAAAATGAAGCAATCCATGAGATCCCCTTGTGGTCCTGCTCCAATGAACCACAACCATTCTGAGCTCAGGATAATGTATTATGACAAAAGTATCTACCATGTATTCCCAAATACCACCAACTCCGAATCTGAAACAAATTTTATCTGGTGGCTATGGGTGAAACAGCTTTTTGGAACAGACACAACCAAGTTCCTCCTTCCCCCTCCCAACAGATGGGCCTGAGAGTTGGACAGTCTGGCTTCACTCATGCTATAAAGTAATTAGACAAACAAATCTGGATCCTGTAAATAAGCATGTGCTTGAAATTAAGCATGCTTAAACAGTTGCAGGCCCTAAATTTTAAAATTCTAGCCTGTAGAGGGAATCAGCCTATTAAATTATGGCAATCTTTCGGAAAAGTTGATATTAATTTCTTTTCAAAGGCAAGAGGGGAGTGAAACTAGGGTAAGCAGAGACTAGAAAACTATCAAAATTTTTGTATGTTTCATTTTAACGCAAACTGATGTCCCAGAAGCGCATAAGATAGTAAATAAAACCACAGTACCCTGAAAATATTTTCTACTTTAGTAGTTCAGCTAAGTTATATAAAAATGGTGAAATGCAACAAGTTCCAGAAGTCCAACCTCCAATTTACCTGCTGAGCTAGGATTACCTCAAAATTCTTAGTAAACTGGATTTTCACTTGCAAATTGAATGCTGAAAAGTATGTGGAACTACATGTTCCTCAAAGCTACAGAAAAATCCTTAAAGGTAGAATACACTCTGAGACTTCTGCAGTAAAAAAGCATCCATAAGTATATACAAC
The DNA here is from genome assembly GCA_013398055.1 of Ifrita kowaldi. Lineage (NCBI taxonomy): Eukaryota > Metazoa > Chordata > Aves > Passeriformes > Cinclosomatidae > Ifrita > Ifrita kowaldi. Next base: position 131,592 of record VZRS01009500.1, read on the forward strand.
AGGCTACATTTTACCTCCTGCACCAAAGAAGAGAGGCAAAGAGACAAGGAGAGACCACAACTGCATCACAACTGCTCTAATCCCAACATGCTCTAACTCCTGAAAGTCTGATTTTACAGCCTCAAAGTCCCTTCATCATCCTTGTGGTCACCTGCTAACAATATATCCTGTAGCAGCAAGACTCTTGCTCTGGATGGGCACAGCCCAAGAGGAAATTTAATTGTCAACAGTGACAAGTGCTCTACCATGGTAACAAAGTCAGAATGTAGTGTCATTCTGCCACAAAAAAAGTGGGGTCCTGACCTCCAGGCTTTTCATTTTTCACACCTCATCCACTGCATTTTGATAACTTCTCTTGTCAGATTACTTTTAAGTTTGCTCTAGATGCCAGCACAAGGGAGATGGCAGGAACGTGTGATCAGGGCCAACACCTTCTTCCAACAGCAAGAAAACTTTAGTTTATACAGATCACGAAACTGCATCTTGGCATAAATGTGCACAAGATGTAAGATGGTATTATGGCTCCCATTCCTTGCTTTGTAGGAGCAACTCAAGTACCACTGGCAGCAGGAGTTAGACTTGAAACATTCACTCTGGAGTCTCAGGAGGAAGAAAGGCTAGGACACAATGGAATTTACCATGCAAGCTCTATATCATCCTCCTAAAAAGTAGCTGGTCCCATCATTGAAATTTCTAGAAAAATTAACACTGCCTGTTGAACACTTGTTAAAAGAACTATCTTTCCCAATTCCAAAACAAGTATGCCTTTAATCAGATGAAAGATTGGAAAGACCTGCTCCAAATTAGAAATTTTGACAAGCTGCAGAGCTATTGCTGAAAAACAGTTCTGCATCAGTAGAACTGCTTCCCCGAGCCTCATCCTTCAGGCTCTACCAGGTCACAAAGAATCTCAAGTATACAAAGCAAGCATGATACTATAAATGTAAAGGATTAGCTTTGCAAAGTTTTAAAATAGGTAAGAATCACCACTTTCAATGAGAAATAATTCATTATTTTAAATACGGTGTCACAATGATCTCTCTACATTTATTATAATAAATTATTTCATTAACTGCTTGGACACAAGTTAAGTTTATTCCTTCTCTATGTCCAAGTTTCAGTCTGTGTATATTTTTGAACAAAAACGCAATCTGAAGAGTGTATTTATTAGTCCCTGTGTGTAAAATTGATGCTCATCATCTCTTTCCAACAAATTGGAAATTCAAAAATAAAAAACCAAAATTAAATAAGAGCTGACAAGGGAGCTAGCCATGCACACACACAAAAAAAAAAAAAAAAAAAAAAAAAAAAAAAAAAAAAAAAAAAAAAAAAAGCTAATCTGACAGAAGATATTCACATAGAGAAAAGCACTTATGAACCAGAGCTAGTGCCTGGGACTGACTTCTTTCAGCAGAACAAACAAACAAAGACCCTGGCTTCCAAGATTTTCAATACAGGAAAGAAATGTGAAAATAAGGAACTCATTAACTCATGTCTGGAATAAATAATGTTTTCCACTCTAAATATAAATACATTCCAAAAGAATTCAAAAATATTATATATAGGAAAGGAAAGTTCCAAAAATATAGAAACCAAGACCAACACTGTCACTTTTCCAGGCAACTATGCCCTCTAATTTTAAGGACTACCATACAGATACCAGGCCCCTAATCCTGTAGGGTTTTATGAATTAATATAAAGAGCTTATTCTTTAAGAAAATAAAAGTTACATTAAGTAGTCTCTTAAGCTTATATTGCATCATAAGCATCATATTGATGATATTGCATCATAAGGTTAGAAAATTCCTGGCCTTTGCTGGTCACATATTGAACAAGTTTTATATTGAAAAGTTGCTATTAATGGAGAGCACAAGACTCTTCCCACTACAGAAGGTTGAGAGGTAACCGAAAAGAGGAGAGACAAATGCCCATACCTTTAAATACTGCTTTACCCAGCCACAAGGACTGCTTTCATGTCTCTATTTTTTAAAGAATGGTGGGGATTGAGACCTTTTTGTGGTCACAGGCATTAAGGTTTTCCATTTAGAACCACAGACTTTTCTTCTCTGTTAGTTTTTTTAGCTTACTCCTTTCTATTTTTCTTCACATGTTAACAGAAGGGGAAAAAGGCATAAACCAGCTTTTCACTACACATGCACATGACATCAAGGACAACGGGGATATGGTGAGCATAATAAGGTTCTTTGGATTTTGCTCTAATACAGATGAAGACAACAACAGACATTAGTGATTCTGTAAGGTAATTACATTTGTTATAATTTGCAATATTCATCACTACACTTAAAAAAACAGAGTCACTTAAGTGTTAAGCAGTCAAAAATGTGATTGAAGTTGTTTCTATCTTTGATCTTTCAAGCAAATTTTTTTCAGCTCTAGGACTACGTCTTCACTGCTATTTATTCTTCAATCTTAGATCAGAAAACACACAGAGCAACCTTTGCACAAAATGCAAATCTCTTCACTGCAGATATAGGAACAGTTCATACAAGAGTTCTTGCCGTTCACAAAATTAAAACTACATTCACTCTATAATCTCAAGGTCTTTTTTCAATGTATTATCTCTCAACTAGTTTATGTCAGCATACATATTTTTAAAGGTATTTTACACTTCTGCTGTCTAATAATGATTCTCTCACTGGTCCATTTACCCCATCTTTTCATGACCAGGCTGAATACATTGGCAAAAGGACAGCTTCTGTTTTACTCACTCATATGGAGCTCCAATTCCACAACAAATTTGAGCCACATTATATTAATCTCTGAAGTAAAAGAAATCTGACAATGCTCAATATATTAAACATTCTTCTCTTGCTCCAAATATATAGACCACTTAATCATATTATGATTCACTTTTGTAATCCAATAAAGGAGTATATACATCACCTCACATATTGTGTTATAGTCAGTTTAATTTTTAGAAAGGAATGGACAATTGAGACCCTTTAGCTATTGTACATAAACATTATTATCCAGCAAATGCCAGCTGCCTTAGTAATGGAAAGTTATAGTATACAAACAGTTCAGACTGTTGGTTTTTTTTAAATCACTATGACATATTTGAGCAGTTTCAAAACTCCCTGGAAGATCACACTGGATCCTTGTTTTAAGGAAGTATCTCCATTATCAGCTATTACAATGCAGATAATGCAGCTGAATGCTAAAATCCTTTTAAGCACACAATTCAAAAAGCAGTAAGACATACCAACTTCTTGACACCTAATAGCATTTCTCTCCTACCCAACAAAGCATCTCAGTTGTTTTGCATTCTTAAAAAAAAAAGAACTAAAAATTTCTGCTCAAAAGCCAACCTCAAAGTCATAAGGCAAGAGCTTTGCGACAATTTTAATTTTTTCAAGTTTTTGTACTTTGCAACAGTACAGCATCCTGATCAATCCGTTTTGGCACAATTAGCCTAAGCTACTACATTATAGTGATACCTGTAGCTTTCACTGAAATCCTCAAAATACGGTCCAGAGTGGACGAGAAACTTCAGGCTTATAACTTTGTTACAAGACTGTAACAAAGGCCAAACTCCAGATATCTTATATATGGAAATACAAGATCAAACCATGAGTCTTATACTCAAATAAGAGTAAGCAACCAGAAGTTAAATTTAAGCTCTTAATAGTAACAATTACTATTTTACATCACTCATTTTATCACTGGCATTCAACTACCACAGGAACATGGGATACCAAGTTTTATTTATCCGTGCTGATACCTAACCATTACCTAGGCTTTTCATCAGGCAAGTTCCATCTCCATTTCAACTCCGCTAACTCATCCCTGCATTAGCTTTTCAATCCAAATATTTTAGGAAGATTTGTCATTCCTAGAATGGAATCCAATCATCACATTTTATTTCACTCTACCAGACCAAGATATAAACATGCTACACTAGAAACTCCTTAAAAGGGAATAACATTTACTTATTCCTAAAGGCTCTGATTTCTTTCACTGTTTTTCAAAGGCAGTTGCAATGGTTGCATTTTTATAGTACTGTCTATCAAGACTGATGTGCCCTTACATGACACTGAGAACACACGGCAATTGAAGTATTTTATTCGTGGAGTCACACATTCAGGAAACCATTCCTGCACTGACTGATAATGCAGGCTTTCTAAGAATTAGCTGGACTGGAATCTCAATACACAGACAAGAACTTTTGGGAGATTGGCTTAGTAGGGTTTTTCTGTCCTCTATCCTTCTGCTGCTCTTTAACTGGTTTTAAACTTTGGTCACAAATTTCCTAGTCTCCTGTACCATGGAACATCAAATATGAAAACAGATTTGTGTATTTCCCCTAAATCCCACAGTAGTCAGAAACTGGGGGGAAAAAAAATCTACCAGAAAAACAGATTCAAGAGGGAGAGGGAAAGATAACACTGGGGTTTAACTGCAAGAAGAATGCCTGATTTTGAAGTCCTCATGAATGATACTTTTTCCACAGCAACGTGCAGAATGCTAAATGATTTGAACTTATACAGACTACAGTTCAGGCATGAACATACTGCAGATACTTTATCACTACTTCTTCCATTTTAGTCTGTAATGGAAAATTCAGACTGTAAATTCAAAGGAAAATAGTTCTGTAGTTTTCTGGCACTTGGAGCTAAAACAATAGCCTGAATTATATTCAGAACATAACATGCATTAATACACTCATCCATGGATACAATATGTGTACTCAACACTTTAAGCCATCCTTTATGGATATTTTGGTGCTGTGAGGCATGTCAGATTTGTATCTGTTATTTCTTAAACAAAGCAAATGTTTTAACATTAAGTATATTATATTAGAAGAACAGATACTGAAATTAACATATTTAAGTCACATTGGAAAGAAAAGCAAGCACTTGCAAAAGCAACAGGCAAATTACCAGAAATAATCAAAGCAAAAACACTCTAAGAAACCAAACACAAATTTATGTAAGAGAATCTTTGGCTTCTTGCTGTAGGAGTTGTTTGAACCTCCCATCCCTTTAATTGTGGAGGCTACTTAAGAAATTCTGTGTCAGTCAGGATCAATACTGAAATACAACTATAGTAGCCCACTTTCAAAATTCTTGAAAATCCATTTAAAGATACCAGTAGGGGGTAAATTAAAGCCATATGCATTCGGAAACTAATAATTTGAAAAATGTACAGGGGCAATGAACCCTGAAGTTATCAAGCACTGAAATGACTGGAAAAGTATTTAGTATAGTTGGAAGTGACTATATACAGAAAAAACAAAACCTGTTGTAAAACAAAAGAAGATACAGTTACAATCTACTATGCAACCTAACATATCTGAAACAAAATCTTGTAGCTAAATCATTAATTTCTTATCATACAGACATTTTGGTATAAGGTATAGTAGAGAGGTAGAGACAGTCTATACAAGAGCAGAACCCAGAGAGCCCTTCATTCACTCTTTGGAAACTCTTGCTTGAATATACATTTGTCAAATTCTAAATCTCACTGGACTCAAGTCTTCCACTCCAAAGATTTCTTGCACAAGAATTTTTCTCAGCATCTGCGAAAGGCTAGAACTTCCAGTAAGAACAGCTCAGAAAGAAGAGCAGTAATACTGTTTAAACTGTTATTCCCAGTAAGGTGAAAAGGACTTTCATACAGAAGCTGGCAGGCTTCAGTTAACAAGTACAAAAACAGAATGGAAGCCATACTGTACCATGCTAATCATGATATATCATAAATAAAGCTAGTCTCATGAAAAACTTACCCATGTTTCAGTTTATAAGCCATGGAAAATCTCAATTTGGACCACCTTCTGGGGAGAGTCTAGCAGTAAGGTACTATGAAAACTCTTTACAATCAGAGCACACTCCACCAACTAGACACCCAGACTATCCCAAATTGCTCCTTGGAGCTGGAAATAACTGTAAATAAGGCCTCTTATTTTCTGAGCTTCCTGTGCCTTCTAGATGAAAAGCCATGACATTCTTGAACACAGAAAGATGAACAAACATGCAAGGAAGTAGCAGGACAGGATCCTCTCCTGCTCAGCTCACGAGCATCAAGGTATTTTGGGAATAAATACATTAACATATATACATTCACAAATATTATAGAAATGGACCAAGTTTCCCAGACAAATTAAATATACACATGCCCAGTGCAAGGTTTGAATAGTGTTGGAAGCCAAACGCTGAAGAATGAACACAAAGAAATACTCAGCCTCCAAGCAAGGTGAGAGTCCCATGCAAACAAGCAAGCAATGCCTGTGTCAATGCCTACACACACACACCCCGCAAATGAAAGCGGTCTTCATTCAGGCATTTTTTACCTTTTTAGTAACCTGTTTTTAAATGCCTGATATTATTTTAGTGTGGTGGCTTTGAATTTAATACCATAAGATTAAGCACAGCTTGCCAGCAAGCTGCCTTGCCCTAAAGTCTGGGCAGGGAACTTACACTTTCTAAACTCCAGCCTGAGCAAATGAAACTGAACTTCTCTTGGTGGGATAGGCGGAAGCACCACTCTGCAGCACACCTGCTGCCTGCCTTTGAAAAGCAAATTTACACATGGGATTCTTGAGCAGCCCTTTTGTGCTAAGAGGCATGTTCTCCATATACAGACATAATGCATTTTCAGCTTTTGTACATGCAACAGCTCACACAGTATTTGGTAGCCCACAACAGTCATTTACCAAAAGAAATCACAGCTTCATAATATGGCTGCTATGGAAATTATTTATCTACATTATTGAAACAGAACCCATGAATAAAAGTAACAGTCTTACAAAATTCAAGTGTTTCAGTTTGGTACAACCTTAAAAGAACATGTTCTTTCTGCAAGCAGAAAAAAAATACACACTGAAAATAAGAGATTGCCAAATCCCATATATATATAATTCTCTGGCTTCCTAAACTCATTCCTAACTTATGTGTACTTCTTGTCTTCCCAAAGACTAAAAATTTTTAATCACATTTTGGAATACAACAATTAATGCCTGAAGTATCATATATGTCACAATACCAGCTACTTAAATTGAGTAACTTGAAAATTATCCTTTGAACACTGCAGTATGGGCTGCATGGGTGTTGAATTCCCTAGATGCCTTCTACCAAAAATCTCCTTGAAGACTAATATGGTTATGGGCTACACCAATTTGGCTGACCAGAACCTGCCTCTCATTCCATAGAAAGCCAATTCTAAATTCAAACTACAAGAACAAACAACTCCCTCCCAAAAAAACAGCAAAATCACCAATCTGCAGGAACATCTTACATTTTGAGATCAGATCCTGTTCCAAAGACCACAGAATCAGTCACCTACTCAGAACTACTTGTAGTGTGGTAACAGCTTTGCCCCAGCACTCAGTTATAATCTATTCCTACCAGAGCACATAGAGGAAGGTACAGGATGCACAATCAAGATGAGGGTCAATTCTCCAAAAGGTCCTAAGATCCAGAAAGCAAACAGTTCACCTGCCTTTAACAACTGCACAACCCTGCACACAAATATATACAATAGACAATGCCTTAGGGTACAACTTCATGTTCTTAAATTACATGGGAGGGCAGTGGCACCCACAACAGCCACAGGATGTGCTTTGTTAGCCATCAGGAAGCACATCCAGCCAGGCAGGAGTAGGTCAGAGCTAGAGGACCTAGTCAGTAGAGACTAAGCCCCCAGCCCGGAAGCCTGCCCTACCATAAACCTCCAAGATGAAATCTTCATTGAAAGCACTCTTAGCCCCCTCTCCATTTGATCCATTCAGAACCACAGTCCAGCTCTAAGACATAAATCTGCAAATACTTTACAACTTCAGTTGCAACTGAAAAAGAAACTAAAACCATTCTAAGTTTAAATGATAAAATGTTCTCCCCACTTTTGTGCAAGCTCTACTGAGGCAATGTCAACTGTTTTCTAGTCTCAATGACTTCGCCACACAAGTATCTCCAGATTTCTGAGAGACTAAAGAACATAAAAGTGTCCTAACCATAAGGCAAAATATCTCACAAAGTTTTTTTCGTAAGAAAAGCATAATTTTCCTCGGGATTTTTTATAACAAGCCATGAAGAAAGTTGTGGCTCACAACCAAAAATGTCTTTCCAGTAACATCCATAGATACTTTACTACTTGTTAACTCAGACTAGTATTTGTTGTCTAATCACAATCTCAATCATTGAATTACCACTGCAGATAGCTCCATGCTAACACAGGAAAGGTAGAGGACTCAGCCTTCCCAAACAACCCAAATAGCTATTTCACAAATTAACAACAGGAATTCCAAACTTGACCAAGGCAGCTATGAAAATATTTTCAGCGTGTGAAAAATATTCAAATGACTCTACTTTCTGCAAACATTCTCATTTAAATATGTGCACCTAATGTTCAGACAGGCTAATAAGGGTTCAGAAATTCTTACACAATAAACTAGCACGTTTTATTCACAAGAATGTTCTGGAATATCTTTTGCTGGTTTTCCCCCCATTCTAAATGCTAAATGCATTCACCATCCTCAAACTGTATAATAAGTAACTTGAATATAAACAGTGTTCACAATACCTTGGAGTGAAAGTGGGAAAGAGTAAGCACCAGCACTCTTTTGCAAGAGCTCTGAAGAACATGTCAGTATGATCCTAACAGGCATCTGGAATAAAAATGCTTCGTTGTCCGTGTACATATGTAAATTCAGCAATATCGATCCTTTCGGACAGAAAATATATGCAGGCCTCTCTACAAAGGAAAGTATAATTTCACAGTATAAGTTTCCACATAGTGCTCTGAAAATAGAGTGGCTTGGAAAATAGCAAGAATATCACTCCATCAAGAATACATTTAGCTAATCATATGGTTTTATTACCAAACTAAGCTGTTGTTACATAAAAGCATCAATTTTCCCCCAAAAGCAACCTTTATTTTGCATCTGAATTGCCAACCACAGTGTTAGTGCATCCCAACACACATATATTTGCCATTACTGCAGTGAACCACACACATCTTCAAGCCAGTCAGTGGGAGATGAGGCAGAGGAAAGAAAAAAGTATAAGAGCTAATATTCACTGAGACCCCTATAATCATGATCTGAGAGCAGGAAACTGCACAGCCAGTAAGATCATCTGCTTCTAGGACTCACTGCACAAGTATTACTCTTTTGTACCACCTCTAAATAAATAACCTAGTTGGGATGTCCATCTAACATACCACATTCTTGTCTTAAGAGAAGGCCTGCTAAGCAAAATTTTGAGGAAAATAATTGCAAAGGTAGTTACAAAGAAAGAGGGGTTTGAGGGTAAATCTACCTGAAGTAACCTTTCTAGACATCATCTTTGCATTTTTCTGCTGCTTCATGCATTACTAATCAGAGACCCACTAGAAACTTCAGCACCAGTTGAAAAGCCTGGCAGGGTATTTGGCTTTCAATTCTTCTACTCAGTTTATTCCCAACACAAGTATATTCATCAGGCTTAAAAACAACTCTTGAACAAGGGCAGCCACTCAGCAATGAAATGTAAATTACTGACATGTGCTAAAACCTGCACTTGCCACTGCTAATGAGCACATTAAAGGAAAAAAGCTCACTAGATATTACTGCAACCTTTTCACTTAACCCTGTGTGTACTGAAAGCCATAACTGAGTATCAATTAAAGAACCCATCTTTAAACAGTAAGACACTGTTCAGCAGGCGTGTGCTTCCTACACAGTTCTGATACAAAAATCAGGATGATGGACAAATGTGTGCACACTGATAACAGCCTTATTTTTGATCTTCCATTAAACTTTTCAAGGTATCAGTAAAACAAAAATCATGAACATAACACACATAAATTTCCAGGTTTACAGCATTAACACTGTCAGATCTTAGGGTGATCAAATAAAACACAGTTAGCTACTAATAAGCCTCAAGGTTAGGAAGTCAACTTGTAGTAACTTCTCTCTTCCTATTATGCTCACAGGGAGGTGAAGACCCTGAAAATAATCTCCAAACAGCAATGGCCTGCAGAGTCACAGAAAACACCTTTGCCTCCACAGCATCTAACAGTGATGCACTCCATAGTGCAACAAAAGCCCTACCAATTATACAATCATTCCAAGTTTCAAAGCTTTTAATAATTCACACTATCAATGTTGCAAGAAGCTACTGTAGACTTATATGCTGGAGGAGGGGGAGACAACTTTTGGTGAAAAAACACACCCATACAAAGGGGACCTTCATATTTTGTGGATGAAAGAAATTATTTCAAGATTATTTGGTTAATCAAGTTCTTCAAATGCTTTACTAAATAACGTTTTTGATAAGGACACATCGTAAATAGATGGTACTCAGAAATGACTTTCAAAAGCTAAATTAGGTACCTGAATCAGCCTGAATTAAAGTACCTAAATCCCTCTCAACAAGGTTTCTGTCAAATACTAATTCAGCTATAAACAAGTTAAAAGTTTATCAACTTCAGTTGCTTATTTTTTTCCTCATACCCCTTTACCTCAATCCCAAGCTACCATTCCTTTGAGTCTGCCTTCATTCTGAGTAAAGCAGAAACTTGTTAACTTGTCTCTGCTAGAATCAGCCGTACTGGCCTAAAGACTTTAATAGGGGCATTAGGAGCAGGGGATATATGATTTGTTTAAACAAAGATAATTTTAACAGGACAGGTTTACAAAGTGAGTAGGTGTCACTGTCATTCCAGCACATCCAAGGAGGGCAATAACCCCTCACTGGGACAGGCAGCAACAAGCCACTGGGAGCAGTAATCTCTTGGTCACAGTCAGAACAGCAGTCTGACCACAGGCTTAGCAACATGATCCTCAGGAGCTGAACACATGGGTTGGCCTTCAGGGAGCAAGAAGTACTCGTTACGTTCTACACAAAACACATCACTTAACTTTAGGAAATCAATTTTTATACTTGTGTTAATTCAAAACTTCATTGCTGAAAACATTCCAACTGCTATTTTAAGCATTTTAATGATGCTCCCCATAACTCTAGCAGGAATTGTTCAGTAGATGCAGTACTTCAAGCTACCAATGTTATTGATCACTTTCAGTCTGAAATAGAAATGAATGGAATATGCTGTGAAAATAGAGAAAGCTTATTTGTAAGCAAGCCTTCAAATAGAATTAAAGTGAAAAGAGATACATTCATGAGAATGAGCAGGATGCATTTTAAAATTTTTTAAATTCAAAAAAAATTTTAAATTTTTAAAATTCCAGGGAATTCTTTAAAAGATTTGCAAAATGAACCACTAAACACAATAAGGTAGCTGCAAGCAATCTATTAAATTCTTACTCTTACCTGGGGTTCATGATTCCTGCTGCACTCAGTAAAAGCTTTCATTGACAAAATCTGACAAACCAGGTAAGTTATTATTAGATAGTGCTTATGTTGATATATTCACAGATTTTTGTGTTTGAGCAACTCTCCTACGAGGAAAGGCTGAAGAAGCTGGGACTGTTCAACCTGAAGTCTAAGGGGGATCTCATCAATGTATATAAATGCCTGAAGGGAGAATGTCGACACAACAGAGCCAGGCTCTGCTTAGTGGCGTCCCGTGACAGGATCAGAGGCAAGAAGCACAAGCTGAAACACTGGGAGTTCCCTTATCTGGAAACATTTTTTTGACTGTGAGGGTGGCCAAACACTGGCACAGGTTGCCCAGAGAGGTTGTGGAGTGTCCCTGCTTGGAGAGTCAAAAGCCCACCAGATACAGTACTGCCAGCCAGCTCTGAGTATCCCTACTTGAGCAGAGGGGTCAAAACAGATGATCCCCAGAGATACCTTCCAATCTCAACCCTTCTGCAACAAATAGACTGAATTTGATAGCTAAAGTAGAAACCAGGTCCAACTGAATTATGCATTCTACAACCATATAATAAAAATGTGCAACCAGCTGGAAGATACGGTAACAATCTAGAAAACAGCAACTGAATGGCTAAGAAGTTAAAGTGTCATTAAACAGGTTAAAGACTGAAAAACCTCATTTAACCCTGACATGCCTGAATACAGTGTCTCAATTCACTTTCATAACCAACTGTATCTGGCATATTAACAGTGATTCTCTCAACACGCAGAGGTAACTGGAGCAGTTCTCACACCACAGAGAATAATCACCCCAGAGAGGCTACATGACAGTCTCCTGCCCAGGAAGCAATACTGAAACAAGGGAATCCACAAGGGAATCCTATGGTATACTAAACAAACAAGTAGGTTAAGTCTTGCTGCTGTAGAAACTATTCCAAATATTTGAAAACTTTACAGTACAGTACCAACATTACCTACTGCACAGATATTAAACATCTGTACAAAAGTTTTAATCAAGACAACTACAACAATATAAAAGGAACCAAACAGATGTATAAAATCAATTCTTACGTTTATAAAACTAAGCTCTAATAATTCAACATGATATTAAGCCCTAATTTCAAGAAAATATTTCCTGAAATAAGATTATGGTCAAAATATGTACCATGAAAAACAAAGCCTCACCAAAAAAATTTTGCCCAGTCCAGGATAATAGGTCATCTTTAGAAACATGTTAACAAAAAACCTTTCGGCTAGCATCCTTTTCCACAGCAAATGTAGAAGTCACTCAAATTTCAGAATCAACTATAGGGTGTGAATTAGGAATGAAGACTCAGCAGGGTGTCATCATTTTTAAGTCACTAAACCAAAAGAAGACACAAATACATTCTATCACTTGTCACAACAATCACAGAAGATCAAGGTAGGAAGGGGACCACTGGATGTCTTCTAGTGCAACCTCCTTGCTCAAGAAGGGACTCCTAGAGCACATTACTCAGGATTACTTCCAGACAGTCTTTGAATATCTCCAGGGAATGAGATTTCACTTCTCTGGGCAACCTACACCAGTGCTCAGTCACCCTCACAGTAAAGATCATCTTCCTCATGTTCACATAGAACTTCCTATCCATCCATTTCTGCCCATTTCCTCTTAACCTATTTCTTGCACCACCAAGAGCCTGGCTCCATCCTCTTGGCACCCTCCCTTCAGATACTCATAGACATTGATGAGGTCCCCTCTCAGTCATCTCTTCCCAAGGCTGAACAGGCCCAGCTCCCAGAGAGATGCTCCAGTCCCTTGAACATCTTTGCTGCTCTCCCCTGGACCCACTCCAGGAGCTCCATGTCTCTCTTGTACTGAGGAGCCCAGAAACAGACACAGCACTCCAGATGTGACTTCACCAGGGCTGAGCAGAGGGGCAGGATCAGCTCCCCCGACCTGCTGTCAGTGCTCTTCCTGATGCACCCCAGGATACCAATGGCCTTCTTGGCCACAAGGGCATTGCTGGCTCACAGACAGCTTGCTGTCCACTAGGACCTCCACATCCTCCTCAGAGCTGCTTTTCAGCATGTCAACCCAAGCTAAACAGGCTTCAAGAATTAAATAAAACTTCTTCAAAACTTCCCTCAAAAGTAATCACATCCTAGCCTTGGGATGAAAGGGACTCAGCATGTTTATATCCCTCCTCATGTAACACACCACTGTCAGTAACAAAAGCCCTTGCGTATGAAAATACAACATGTTGTAAGAAGACATCTTGGCTAGTAAGAGTGTGTATTCAGTAGATTGATTTTGGTCCTGTTGAAATTAGTTTTCAGCTACAGTAGAGAACAGAATAGTCATATTGTGATACGGAAAACAGTTCTACCACACACATTATTGCTTCAATATATTTCAACTGTAAGAGTGCACAGAAAAAAAACCCATTACTAAGTTGCATTCATCTTTCAAGTAAGAATTAATTTTCTTGATACACATATTTTATGAAGAATGTATATAAACTCTTAAGTGCTCAATCTGTAATGTAGATCTACTGAACACAGATCATCAATCACTATAAAATACATCATTTCTTAAAATGCAGGCAGAAAACAGAAGTGATTATTAAGGAAACATTGCTGAATTCTAAGCTGAAGCTTCATCTGTCTTGCCACGAAAGTAAATCAGAATCCACAGAGCAACAGATGTTCTTATTTCAAAGACATATCTCTTAATTATTCATGTTAAATCCAACTCCACTATTACTAATGGGACATTTAAAACTGATTTTAGAAACAGAGAAGGACATCACATTTGCAAGGTTACCACACAAGCTTACACCAGTTATACAGAATAGTACAAATTAACAAATCACCATAGAATAGAATGGACAGCGTTTACCACAACCAGACAAGCTAGTCTGCATGACTGCAAATCAACAGTAAAGAGGCAGAAAGTGAAAGAAAATACTATTACCAATGTAAGAAGAGAATTACATAGGATTTCATTTGCAAGTTTCATTTGCAATGAGGAAAAACACAAGTACATACAGTTAAAGTAATTGCAATTGTGGAAACAGAGCAGTACATTTTCGTTATCACAACCAGACACAGCAACAGTGAAAAAAAAAAGAGGACAGAACAAAGTATTTCTGAAGAAACAGGAAGGATTCCTGTAAGCCTGGAAGTAAGTACTATTGCAGTGACACTGCACATCAAGAAATAATGAATTTTTACAAATCAGGAGTCCATAAATCCATTCATCTGCAGAGCCACACAACCTAATAAGCGTGCCAAAGTACTGCTGTTGAAAGGCATCTCATGAGAAATATTAAATGACTTATGATAGCCCATACAGGCAAAAGTATCTCTAATATCTTCTTTAATCACATGCACAGCATTAAATCATTCCTCCAGAAGCCACGCAAGCCCATAGGTCATCCACCAAGTCTCACGTTGCCAGGCACTACTATTCAAATTAAGAGGTTTTGTGCTTGCATTTTTCCTAAGGACAGTTGCACACATTACAGCTTTCAAACTAAGCCACTTGAAGAAAAGATATAGCTTTAAAAAAACACAAGTTAAAAATAAAGGCTTACCCTAAGTGAAAAACAAATACAAATAGGTCAAGACTTCCATGTCATAGCAAGTTGCCTAATCACAAAGGAGCTCAAGAGAAAAAACATACTAAGATTATGAAGTTTAGGCAAAAGAATAAAAAGGCAGGAGAGTACTTTTGTCAAATTACATGAATCTTTGACAAAACACTACCCTGCATCTTCAAATACATGCATATAGATTATACACATGTATACCCACAAGACCTGTAGATACGCAGCCTGAGACTTTAAAGTTTAGGCATAAGCCTGCCCTTGAAAGAAATGCTCTAGCTATATACAGCAGTTCTCAAGACAGTGATTTGAAATTTACAACAGAGAACTGGCATCAATTTGTTCTGTAGCATAGAAATCTTAAACAGGACACTGATGACATAACATAAGCCATCAAAGGCTTTTAGCAAAGGTATTTGAAGTTTTCTACAAGTAAAGGACTAATAACAGCCCTCCTACTTCCACACTAGTAAGCACTAAGCAGACAGTTCTGATGACTCAATTGCATTTTTCTAGCTCATATGGACTAGTAATGTCTGACAAACACTGCCCATGATTTAATACACACACTATTTGTCTCTCCCATGGATTTCGCCCAACCTGATACCGCAGATTTCGATTTTTTTTCCTATGAAAAAGAGTTTACTCAGAATTAAATACAAGAATGCAAATAACACTCAGAAGCATTCTGGCTCAGAACAAAATAAGCATCAAAATTATAGGCTCACAGGCAGAGCTCTTCTGGGTGGCAAAGTGGTGACCTGTTCACTTAGGCCAGTACATTGCGTGGCCCTTATTAACCTGTACAGACAAAACCCCCAGTCTCCAACAGACAAAGCACCTTAAGCCACCACAGACAGTGGTAGCAGACACACTGCTGGCTTTGGTAGGCAATGAAACTCTGGCCTGCAAAGCATAATGTACAAAACACACATTAAAAGCTGTCTTCCCTGCTCCTTGAAGTATACAATCTCTGCCATGAGCAGCTTCTTGATACCAGCACCCACACTGCCTTTTTTTGACCACCTTTGTACAATTTGGTAAACAAGAGTTGTCACATTAAAAGCTAATGCATGTGGGAACAGCATCAGAATCATACCAAATGTGTCTCAAAAATGTAACATCCACTGAATCATGATAAAGGAACTTCACAATTTGCTTACAAATAACAAAGCCATGCACAACAGTGGTAAAGAAACACTCCTGCCAATAAGAGTTTACATTTTAAATGGTGAGAATCCCATAATTAGCTGTGCATACATTGGTAGATCCAGCTGCACAAAGCTCTTCACAGATCAGACGTGTCCCCTTACAGAAGGTGACAAGTTGCTCTTTGGTTTACCTTTTCCTTCTCAAACTTAGCAGCCATTTACAAACATGCGATCAACCATTTCCATATACATTGTTTGCCCATTTATTTCAGACAATACATTGTTGGGATTTTTAATTCCACCAAGAATGTTAATCTAGCTTCAAAGGTAAAGAGAAATAGCACTGGCTGCTTTGTTCTCCCCTGAGTCATGTCAAACAGTAGTTGTTAAAAAGGCACAAAAGATGTATACAACCAGGTTCCACTAGGAACTCCAAAAAGGTTCATATCTTATTCCAAAATTGAATGGTTTTGTCTGACCACATTTATGGCTTCTATCGCAAGGAGTGGATTCTGGCAGGAGGTAGTGGCTGGCTATTTTTGCATCAAGAAACGGAGCATCAGAATGCTGTCAAGGCTACATTCAGAAAAGACTATTCCAGATAAAGAATGCATTTGTAACTTTAACTGCTATCATGTTGGGATGATTGTATGCAATAATAATTAAATAATTTTCTTATCCAATCCACGACCTTTTATGAAAGCACGAATTCTATCACATACATACAAGATATCAAAATACTCTGAAGATTTATAATCTTGAAAACTGGTATTTTTTATACTAGGCTTGCAAAGGAATAATTTAGCTGATTTTTTCGTTTGTTTTGCTTTTAACAGTAGCATCCCAAGGGACTTGCATGGCAGTCAGTAAAATGGAAGTTCATTTGAGTTTCTTTAAATTAAAAAGAAAACTGATCCCATAATGACTAACTGTGACACAGAGTCATCATGCATCAAGGTCTAAGTTTATAATCATTACCAGGAAGCTAGACCATACATAACCTCAACTGCAGGAGTAAGACTCCTACTTGCTGCTAACATCAGCTAGACAAGCAGCAGCACTGACTCTGGAATAATGACTGTGCAAGCCAATCACACACTCGCTTTCTTCTCACTCTTTTCTCCCCCATTTCCTCCCTCACCCAGATTAAAAAAAAAAAAAAAGAACAGTCACAGGGACCATCGGCCAATCCTCCCAAACTATTCAGCATATTAAGAGACCTGACTCAGCACTCCCATCCCCCCACCAAAACAGCTGCTCTGGAGGCTTGCAAGCAAGGACAGAAAAATGGCAATTTCAGAAAAGTATATCTTTCGATTACCAGTCAACCAAAAAGCTCATGTCAGTCTCAAGCCTTTCTTCTTGCCAAATTCCAAAGACCTGCTTCAGATAACAGAGGTGACAGAGCTTCTCAGAAAAGGTCTGCATTAATTTTTAAAAATGGGAAACACTAAGCAAGCTAACCTAAGTACAGAGGTCACTAGCAAACTCTTCTAAAACAGGAAAGGAACAAACTGCGCTTGCAATTCTGCATAGCATCTGGCAAAGGATATTAGCAATTTTTTTTAAAAATGAAGCAATAGATTTTAACTTCACCTTAATATTTATGACAACACTGAATATTATGCAATTATTCCTTGAAGGAGAGAAATTACTTAGTTTATGCATGCAAATATATTTTCATGTAAAAGTACCAACTTATTTACTGATTCTAAGGGAATGCATTCACTTGCATAAACCCATATTTTGTTATTCTACATAATAATGTTATCAGCATTATCATAAGCTCATCAAAAGATTCCATGTTCAAATAGCAATCTTTAAGAAATTGACCTTAATGTTTATGAAATCTTTGACAGACTCACTCAATATAAATACCCTGGATCTCTTTTCTGTCAGCCAGTAATAGCAATCAAAATAGATACACAAAAACAGGTCTGAATGCACCAATTTGTTTATTGAATCACAATGAACAACATGCCAGATATTCACCCACTGATTGTTTTTTGGAAATTTTGTTTTGGAAACAAAGGATCATTTATTTGTGTCTCCCTTGCCCTACTTAAGAGAGAACAAAATTAAGTTTCTGAAGAAGAAAGAAATAAAGACCAGCAATTTTCAATACTCTAAGTATCAAATTCTTCAAAAGTACTGTCTATAGCTATATACTATTCCATGAATCATTCAGACAATAATGAACAAAAAGACATGCTTTTGTTCAAATCACACACAGTGGGATTACATGTGAGCTGACCCTCCATGCGTTAATTGAAGACAAAGCTTTGCTTTGAGCTCATTACTGCTCTTACAGATAAACTGACAAGTTTAGAAAGTTTAATGTCCTTCTCAGTTTCCCAAATTAAGAAGTTTGGTTTAAAAGTACAGATGCATACCAGGAAATAAGCCCAAGTTTCGTAAGTTCCATCACTACTTTCAGTGCAAAAGAACAAAATAGTGCATATGCGAAGAACGGGATAGGGAGAAAGAAAACAGAACAAAAAACATCTTCAGCAACTTCATAAGTTTAACAACATAACAGTTACATTCTTCAATAAAGAAAAGAAACAGCAGGCAAGTTTTCCTCCTAACTGTATTAATCAGAGTGTCTTGAAAAAATATAAGCAGCCCTAGTGATAAAAAGATAGATCATTTCACCAGTTCTCACTAGGGGTTTGATCTTCTAGAGCCACTGACATCAAGGGAAGCATGATTATGTCTTAATTGAGACTTTAAATAGTGCATTTCAGAAAGCAAAATTACATTACCTTGTTTTATTATATTTTTAGAGAACTGAACACACCGGGTTTCTGAAACATAATTAAAGCTATTTTGAGACTGCAGCACCAACCAAAAACTCAAACATGTTTTTAGTCACCATATTATTTCAGGAAATTGTTCAGAAACTGCTATAGGATCTGAGTGAAAAGATGAGAAAATAGGAGGGCAGAGAAGATCTACAGGAATGTTTGTACTTCCTCCATTTCTGCTTAATCCTGCCAAAAAAAGTGCTCCAGATTGTCACATTACCAATATTGTAACTAACACTAACAAATAAAAACCATACCACTACAGAATGTGCCCAGTTCAGAGTAATAACTACCAAATTTCCAAGTTCAGTAGGAAAACATAAAGCAAACTAGCATAAGTGAGCACTTCCATTTCATTAATTTATTTTCATTACTAAAAAAACCAGGAATTGCCAACTAAAACCAGTTATCCTGCTGGTCTAATCCATTGAGAACAGAGTTTGTTATAAATTAAGCCAGGAATCTTCCCTGTAAAAAGAATCTCTGGTACACAAAGCAGTGTACCAGTTATACACAAGAACAGTGATAAAAGAAAACTGCTAAACTGCATGAAAATAACATTTAAGAGATTACCCCAAATTTGGTAAATCCTGGCAAACACCAAGTGTTTAGAATTCCTTTCAACTTTAACATCACCAGCACCCAGCAGGGTGTATTCAGCATCCCACTTGTTTTTGTATAGGGGCTTAAAAAAAAAAAAAATCACAGCAACTGTGAAGTATGAAAGTTTGAGATTTCATTCTCAAATAGTCTCCATAATAAGCAGGTGGTAATCTCTAACACCAAATAATCAACTAAATAAGTAAGGGTCTGTATTACAACAAGAACTCAAGCCTAAAGGAATATAGTCAAGGAAGATATGTGGAAGACCTGTTCCACAAATGCTAAGGACAAAAGAATAATCATCTCAGAATCACATTCTTCATCTAAGTTTTTTACCCTGAATCAAAAAGGTGCAAATTATTCTGAAAAGCAGAACTAAATTTATCTTGCTGCCTGTAGAACAAGGTACTTCTTCAGCCACATAGTTCATTTACTCCATAACAAAGTTGGTAGCTGTAATGGCTTTTTACTTTGAACTTCAGTGTAGTATGTGCTTGCCCTTATCCTGAACAAAATTAGTAGACAATAACATATGATCTGCAGTGACTACACAGACAGCATCCACTCAGGACTTTGTTCTAACATTGGGAATGTAACTCCCTCCTAGCACTGCTCGCACTTTTAAGCAGCTGCATGAAAGCTTTTGGAAAAAAAATAAAATCAGACTATATATCAGTTTGTAATGTACAAAAACCCTACTGAAGTAAAAGGTTTTGAACAATAATTTTTATAAATTCAAACAAAGTGAAAACAGCACCTTCTTGATTTTTCGGTCCTTTCAGAGAAAGCAACTCCACGATACAATACCACCAGCAGAGAAGCAAATTTTTAAACAGCTTTCTATTCCCATCCCAAAGTGCAGTTCAGCACCTTCTCAGGGCTGCTGATACAGCTGTTCACCAGCTGTGCTATGAATCACCAAAATGATCACTTAAAACCAGATACTTCTAACCTAGATCATTTCAGTGACCTAGTTTTGCAGAGCAGCCTCATAAACAGTCCAGGCATAAGCAAAAGTGCCTAAAGGTTTTTACATCCTGGGTAAAGTTCTTACAAACAGGCTTCTCCCAAAAGAAAGCTCAGGCTGCAATTACACCCTGAAAATGCACGAAATCCACGTGTACAGAAAGCATACAAAAATCTTCTATGTTAAGGTATCTTTTAGATCTGCCTTGAGTTGGTAGCTCAATTCCTCAAATACGTTGAAACAAGTATGTGCCACCTAGTGCATCAGTCACAGCCAAGCAAATAAAAATAACTTACCAAACGTCTGGCAAATTCTTTATTTTCTGAAAGAAATCCATATCCTGGGTGTACCTTGGAAGACAAAAAAAAATTTTAAGCTGGTTGACTTCTGAAACCAGACACCAAATTTGCTAGCACGTTTTCAGACACTGGAGATGGTGAAGTACATCACTAAGCATTTGAATAGGTTGAATACCTTAAGAAACTCTCTTAACACACACTGATTTTTCTGCCCTAAATCAAGCTGTTGAGCTACCATTTCTGAAACAAACTTTCCTCACTTAACTAGGGAGAACAGGGCTGTTTGCAGAGCAAATGGAGCTGTTTGCAGAGCAAATGGACATTTCCTTTGGTGATTTGCCTTCTGCTCTTTTTAGCTCCATTGCAGATTTCCCCACATATGCTCTCCTCGGTGGCCACTCTAAAGTACTCCTCACCCCAAAATATTTCCAGCACTAACTATAATAATGGTGCATAGGTCCACAGTCATAAGCCTCCCACCTCTAGTGACCCTGGCTTGAGAGCACAATATTCTCTCTTCATTAGTCTAAGTCAAGCATCCTGCCTCATTTGCTACTCACACCCCAATATACATTCAGCCTAAGTACTTGACAGGAGCATGAGAAAGAGTTTTCGTTTTACTTCATAAGATGCTGAATAGATAAAGTATAAGCCATTTTATTCACCTCTTTTAAAGAGCCAGTAACTGGGTTTAATAATCAGAAACTCAAAGGGAAGAAAATACTGGTTTTCTTCATAGGACAGTTTTTGGCCCCTGAAGGCACTGTACCAAAACATCATGTTTGAAACAAATTACAGTGCTGATCCAACTGTTAAAGGGTAGCTAGTGCTGCTGATACATACACATCAAATTTTATTTTAATAAATGTTCCGTGTACAGTAGCTCTGAATAATACATTTATTTCAGTGACAGAACAAAGAACATTAGGAATGTGAACATGACTACATATTAGTTTTTCCTACTGATTCCTGTTAAGCGTTGAATCTCTGGCCAACTTGGAGAGAGAAAGGCAGACTTGCCCACATTCACACAAATAAGCTAATGTGCATTTTGTAAACATTCTGAAACAAAAATAATTATGGGATGCACCATTTACCTTCCTGCAAGTAACATTTATATAACATAGAAAGTGATTCAAACAAAGTTTAAGCAAAAGCCTCTCTGGACACACTTTGTAAAACATTCAAAAAAGCCATTATGGCATATAAAGGGTTAGCGCTCAAAACTAATTGGGATTTTTTTTTCCCGCAGCAAATTTGGAAATGAACTGAAGCTGCTCCCTGGTGTGAAAGCTGAATCCAGCAGCCACCTGCAGGATCAGCGACCAGTGCTGCCAGATGCTACAAAGCCTTTGATTTCCAGTAGCGATTTCAGACACATTTAACTCATGTGACATGAACTAACTGGAATAGCATATTCAATCACTTCCCCCCCCACACCTTTTAAAAAAAAATACAAACTCTGGCTTTTCTGCTTTCTATATATGAAACAGCTGCAGCAGATAGACACATTCAGACTCACAGCTTGGGCCCTGGTTTTCCTAATGACTTCCATGATGGCATCCATGTTGAGGTAGCTTTTGCTGGTGGGAGCTGGGCCAACACAGACGGATTCATCCGCCATTTTCACGTGAACCTGAAGAGGCAAAATTCTGCATTAACAGATGCTCCCAGCAAAAATAATTACCATCATCCAGTTACATGCACACAAATCTGATTGTGTCAAAGATCATTTACATACCATAACCACTCTAAAATACACACTGAAATTACCAACACTGGCATACAAGTACTTGCACAATAAATCTCATTCCATTTAACTCTGAGCTTAAGTCACTGTCAAAATGTTTCATTATTCTAATACATTATTTTGAATTTGATTAAATAAAATCATGACAAATATAATTTCAGCTTCCTATACTGATCATCTATATGTAAATTCAGACTAAAAACTACTTTGTTACTTGTAACCAGGGTAGTCTAATATCTTAATACTTAATAACAAACATTCATGACCAGTTCTAAGCAGGCTCCCCAGGAAGTTGGGGATAATTAGAGTGAATTGAATGAAGGGATGCAATGAGTGTCCCTGCACAGCATCAGGTCAGCACCATGCACAAATTAAAGCCTATGACTAAAGAGTTCAATATCACTACACGTGAACCAGAAAATCTTGAGAATTATTTAAGCAGGCTCATGTTTGATTTCTAATCCATTGTACCCTCATTTATATGCATTTGCCAAATATTTTTCAGCCAAACAAAAAAGGAACAAACATCTCCAACATTTTTACCAGGAATAATAAAATAGCTATGTTTGAAGTTAGAAGTCTTCTTACATCTCACACGAATGCTTAAGTTTAAAAAGTTTAATTAGATTGGTCTTTAACATGTTCTCAGAGTTCAGAATACTTTCTTTGAAGTAAGATACACATATAACCATTAAACCAAACAACCAGTTTTTCCTCATTCTGCTTTTTGTAAGCTCCCTGTCAGTATGTATTTTAGAAAGCATGCCATTGCTTAAACTGTCCAAGATTGTTAGCTGTCAGTAGGACTTGTTTAGAATGACAACTGGACATTTTCAATGCTTACCAAGTTTTAAAACTATTTGTTATAACCTTCAGCATGTGAAACTGAGAATATATTGTCTAAAAATTGTGCTCTTTTAGAAAATTAGTATTAACACTTGAGAAATATAAGACCCTGAGATGAGTTCAGTTGGTCAGAGTACAGTGCAAATAACACCAAGGTTGTGGGTTTGATCCCTGTATGGGTCATTCACTTAAGAGCTGGACTCTATAATCCTTGTGGGTCCCTTCCAACTCAGAATATTCTGCGATTCTGCACAATATTTTTGGTTTATTAACAGGAAATTTCATTATTTGTGAAAAGGAATTTTATTTGCAAGTAGTATGAAGGCTGTCAAGTCTGTCAAACTAGTTAGCAGTTATGTAGTCTGGATACACTGTTGGCTCATTCAGAAGAAACAAGGCCAGAAAAAAAACAAAAAAAAATCTACAAACACCGACAAACAGCAGTCAGACAATATTTTGAACAATACAATGAGAAATAAGTAGCAGGTAAATACAACAAACATGTATCAAACAAGGAAGAGAGTCACTTATTAAGCATTTTATTTTTTTCTTCAGTTTTATTGACTTTTTCTGAATTTAGCAGAAGTTAATCCTACCAACAAGAAGCACATTTAACTTGCCACCTAATTCCATGATTCTTTCTGGAGACGTATCTTAAATAGCTTCTGAATTTGCTATGTTCTCAAGTATATGAGAGTTCACATAATCTCCTGGAATCACCACACATTTCACATTTCAACTATTGCTTCTATAAAGTCACAACTGTCTTGTTTTATCACTACAGCATTGGTCTCAAAATATAAACAGAGCAAAACCAAAAAAAATCCTAAGCACTAGCACAGACAATCATGCAGCAGGTTTTAGTGCTTTCTAGTACATACACCTCAGCAACTAACTAATCTATTTTGATCAAATGCTATCAAGATTAGCCTGTGTCATCCCTTCTGCAGCACTAAGTTGAAGAAACAGCATGTGCCCCTTTATCTTCATGATCAGTTTATATAAAGTTGTTCTGAATCCCAGTGTGGTTTACATTTCTAAACAAAGTCATTCAAGCTTAAGCTTAATTAAGCATGTATGTTTTACAAAACCAACAGCTTCCTTATAACGACTAAATATCGTTAGCTATTTCTAGGTATCAAGATGGAAACCCCACACCCACTCACTTCTCGCATTAAGACACCAACACAGTCCCACTAGTACCAAAAGCAGCCATAGAAGATAGTGCAAACCAATTGATTTTATACATATAAACAGTCTTGGGCACTTTTCCCCAACATTCCCCTGCTCCTTTCTGAAACATTTCATTGCTATTCAATTATTTGGAGTTTCAACTCTTCCTTTCCCACATTACCCTGTAACCTGGTAAATCCATTTCTCCCTGTTCACCTTACTACACGTTGTTGATACCTTCTCTATTTCAGCGTCAGTTCAGCCTTCATTACACCCTAATACACCTCACACAGGTATAACACAACAGCAAATCAGTAACCATATCCCATTCACATCACCTGATACATCTCCTCGGAGCACCAGGCAAACCTCTCAAAAAAATGTCTCCATTTCAGCTCCACTAGTTCAAAACTTCTAGATTTTCAGGTCCCAGTGACAGCTTTTCCATCTAGGGGGCTTCTCATATCTATTTTTATTATGAGTAAACCAGCACACACAAACTGGAAATCTGCTACTTCATAATGACAATTCCCCTTAGGATTTAGATTTCTTTGATAATGCACTGTAGTTCATGAAGAATACCCCAAATATTGTAACACAAATACATCATAGTTTTTTTAGTATAGTACAAATGTAATTACTAGCAAGCATTATTACAAAAGCCATCATTTGAGTCTACATGACAACTGAAACTTTCAGCTTACTACCAAGTGCCACCTACTTGACACAGTAATTCACTAAACCTTTACCTCGGCAGAAGCCAACTTATAATGAAATATTTCTAGACAGTCAAAAAAATCCAGCAACTCCCCTTCCTCAAGCAGTACAAATCTCAAATATATTGATTTTCAAATTCAAGGATTGCTTAATTACTCAACCTAAATGACACAATCCTAGGTAATCAAAACCTGTCCCTAACAGTTAAAACCTCAGAGGTGTAATTTCTCCCTTTTCTGTTTTAGTTCACAAAAAAACCCAATGTCAACAAAAACAAAGAAGCAAGTCCCAGGAGGTTCTTGAAAAAATGCAATTCCTTCATAAATATCTGAATTGACCCTGCAATCTCAAGCATGAATGGATAACAACAAAGGCTGGAAAGCAGTTGAAACTAAGTGCTTAATGGTTTATACTGAAGGTTTTAATCATATTGGGCTACCTGGGACTCAAGAGATAAATCTCAAGCAGCTACCAAGGGCTTGTTATGTTAGAGAATACAAACAACTAGAAATCATGGAAAGACATCTTGTGTGTAAAAGCCGTTTAATTTCTGTAAAAGTTCTATACTTCAAGTAGTCTATTTCATAAAGGCTAATTATATTTCAAAAACAACAAAAACAGATATTCACCAAAACCTACTGCATCTTCATTTTATAGAACCTCAACCTAATTCAAAAACTAGAGACTAAATACAGTCACCTTTGGAAATCCAAGCCCAAACCAATCACAAACAGCCAACCAGCTCATCACAGACTCCTGTATCTACGAGAAATAAGCTACTAATAATGAAACTCTGGATTTAACAGAAAGTCCCACCAGAACAACATTAGAATGAATACTATTAAATGGCATAACTATTTTTGGATTAAGATACAAAGTCAACTGGAAATAATTTGAAGTACAACAATCATTTTATTACACCAATCTTCCTGACCACATACAGATACAAGAACCAGCTCAAGTCCAAGAAGTTTATTCATTCAGAAGCAAACTGCACAGAAGTGGCCACTGGTTACAGAGCTAGTTTAGGTCCAGAAGCCACCTTCACAGCAAGGCACCTAAATCAGCAAATCCTGCCAGATCTTTACACAGGAACAGCTTCATGTTTCTTCACCACCTTTCCAGCAAATACACAAGTAAAGCAAGGAGTCCATCGGGGATGACTTGCCAGTCATTTTTGGCCTGGACTGGTTCCAGGCACCACTCCAGGCTGCAGCAGCTCTCAGGGTGCAGAGTGCAGTAAGAGGTGGCAACAGTAGCAGCAACTGGATTTGGAAATCCTTCTACATTATGTTTCAGTATCTCAGGAGGATTTATAAACCAGGTTTGGTGCCAGGGCTTGGTATCATACTCCAGAAGACAAATACATCTATAACCCAAAGTTTTGGATATGAACACCACAAAAATAGTCAATATCTGCCTTGAAGATAACCCAGTTTAGAAGGGCTGCACTGAATCAGAGATAGGACATACCCAAATTACCTAGACTGTTAGCTCTCCTTTATCCTGGAGAGTTGCACGTGTTCATTCAACAGTAGCATCCTCTCTTGCGTAGCCATACTCTGAATTTACTGACTCATCCTTGTAATTAAACCTGTATCTGAAATAATCATCATTTCAAGAAATCAAAATTAATAACTTGCTACTTAAAATATACATAGGTCTCCTAGAGGTGTTCTGGTTAACACAGCAGTATCAAGGTAACCTTCTCCAGGAGCCACTCAGCTGCTGCAGCTCACTGGTTGAAATCTATATTATAAAAAAATTATATTTAAATATGCATGTCTCTCAACATTAAAACAAAGTTCTCAGTATGGATAGAGAATGTATTAAAAATTATTTTAAGGCAAAGAACTAAACCACTTACTTTCAGTGCATATACAATCTATAAAACAAGAAAATTTACAGATCCCTAGCATTATAATTATTCAGCAGCTCAAGTTTGTTACCTTCTTACAGATTTGGTTCATGACAAAAAGTGCTTTTCTCCCCAGTTCGTTTCATTATCATTCTCATTTACTAACTCCAAGAAGTAAAGGCTGACATTGACAACAAAGAAAAATATATCTACATGCATTTCCTAACAGAGTGTTTAATATCATCTGCATAGCTTCCACAGATGATTTTATATACTTCAGCAGTTTTCTGAGGCTTATCATGTGACACGTGTAATTTACTTCAGTGTAAATGCCTAATTAACACATACACACACACACACACACACTCACTCCACTTTTCCTCCATCTCCGAGGAGGTAAATGTCTGGGATTCCCCAGTGTCCCAGTTTTTCAGAGTAGGTCAGCCTACACATCTCCCCAGGTCTCAACACAAGTTGATATTCATGCAGCAAAGACAGTTATACTGAGTTGCAGGCTGCATTTTCCCCCTAATTCTTCTGTGCTGTTTCAGAATTTATATTATAGGGAAACTGTTATAGCTGCATATACAGTGCTAATCAAATCTAAGAAGCAATTAAAACAACCTCAGTGAAGAGAACACTTTTGTTTGGTACACTAGATAAGATTGAGCATTGTTTAGACAAAGAAATCTAATCAAACAAGTCATTCTCCTTTTATAGCTCAAATCAATATTACACATTGGAACAACATCCGTTGGTATAAGTGGATTCACTTAATTGGCCCAAACTGCATAATACCGCTCAGCAAGACAAATCACAATTAGCTCAACCCATAAAATAGGGCTAATGAGTAAATCCTTTGTAAGGTAGCTAAAAAAAACCAACCACCTCAAATCTTGCCAGCACCATTGCCAAAAGAGACAGACAAAACAGAACAAAAAGCCTGTAGCATTGAACAGTCTTGAGTTAGGGGAAAAAAAAAAAAAATCAAACAGATGCTAAAAAGGTTCAAATTTACTGCTTTCCCAAAAAACACATCTTTCATCTGACCTAAGTGTCTTTAGCAGCTTGACACTAAAACACACACACCAGTAATACAAAAAGTATGAGCACACAGTGTACAGTATTCATACAGCCTTTAAAGTGCTATCTGCAAAGAAATACTGCCATACAATTACAGCATTTAACTCTAAAACAAAATAATGGAAACACATCTAAAGTGCACAAAAAACAAAACTGTGAAAGACATACATAGCATAACTATCCTATATTTCCCATAGTTAATTTTACTCAGCATTTCAAAAACCCAAATAAAAATTTATGCAAATAAACAGGTCAACCTGCAGAGTCAACATAAATAGATCTCTCTGCAAGCCTATTTTAACTATTTTAATATGATGGCCCACAAATAGTTATGCAAGGACTATGTAAAACAATTCTTCAGCGGCCTTCAAACGTGTTTTGGTGAAGGGCATTTACTTACATTCCCCTCCAAGTCTACAATGACCCTCAAAACAGCCCATCCATTAGCATCTGCAGTATTAGATCCCCGGTTCATGGACACCAGCTGAGAAAAATAAATTTAAAAATATAACACCCTTTCCTTTACTTCCCAGTCTTGTCCTTCAAGTTTGCCAACTGGTCAAAAAATGAAGACAGTAAATAACCCCACTAACTAGGGGCCTCAAAAATCCACAGTTTACAACTAAGATTAAAATGAATGGAACCAGGTTGAACTGAGCAATCTCTAAAAGATGAGCAACATAAACCAGGCAAGGAAGACTGCATTTCTAATCAAGACTAAGACAAAGCATATTTCAACACATATTAAGATTTTCATCTGTTTGCATTCTCACTTACACACATGAATTTATTTTTGTAACCTTAAAAAAGGAAAAAGTAAATCTCAAGTCTCTCTTCCATGGATGAAGCTCTGGAACACTGTTTGCTGCTAAGAAGACACACAATTTTACTCGCATCATGAAGAGGAAAGGACTCCCCATTGTACCTAGAGGTCTGATCACTCCTACTGTGAAAACCAGACCAGGCTAAAGCCATCAGAGTGATGCTCTCAAACTGTGCTCTGCTTGCAGGACAAGCAAGAAAATGCCTCCTGAGTCCTGAAGACATGACAGATAAAACTCCAGAGAAGAGTTCCAGAATGGCCTTGGCTCCTGAAAGCCTTTTCCTATATGCTTATTCTTTGACAGACAGCTTCAGTCAAACACCTTCTAGAACAATGGTGGGAAAGAAGGCTTCTCCATCAGAATTTTATTCCAAGTGTTTACTGTGTTGAACTCTCCAAAGCTGTAACGACCAGGAACTAGTACACAAGTTTGCTATTGAAAGTTTGGCAGAATGAAATAGTTAGTTTGTATCACAACCTCCAACATGTTTTACTCAACACCAATCAGGAACAATCAGTCTTTCTTTGGTAGAATAACTGAAGAAGTAGATCAATAGTCACCTTGTTCACTAATCTACCTTTGGACGAACTGAAGAATTAACAGAGGTAGAGCAATCAGGAGGGGAAAACCAGAATATTCCATTCTTTAATTCCAAGCCATTGCATCAGTGGTAGAACACACTAACAATCTGGAGGGAAAAGCATACCCCTTGCCTCCTTCCACTTGTGTGTCCCTTGGTGGGAGAGCTACCAAGTTCCTTGGCTCAGCTGAAGATTAGAGGCTGTCCAGCCACTCAGCACAAGCCTTGCTGATGTCTGGGGTGCTGTGAAGAAAGTCTGCAAGCTTGCAGCTGCACTCATATGTCTGCAGACTATTTTTACTTTGGAATACATTATCTAGAGCAAATCTCCAGGACAAACAGGACACTTTTAGTTCAGAGCATACACTAACGATTTGGGAAGACACTTAATAAATGTATTTACCAAAGAAAGAGTCTCCATCTGTTGCAGGAATTGAGCAATTCATCATATTTATTTAGAGCAGTCTACTATGCTCTGTGAGGATGCTCGAGTTACATCTTTGCAGTGTATGCGATTCTGCACTTTAAGTGTTTTAGAAAAATAATTAAGTTTTTTGTGATGTTAACAAAACAGCGATGCCCTACAGTGTTTTTAGTAACCTCCCTGCATTTCAAACACATCTGCACCCACATGTCCGCCTTTCCCTAATGGAATCTCAGCTTCTAAGCACATTAGCAAAGCAATAGGACAGATCTTTCTCATGCTGTTTCTGTTCCTGCCTCTCCCAAAAACAAGCTCTACCGAGGAATGCATTTGATGCATGCTTCTTTGTTTTGCTTTCTAAAGGGGTTAAGACATGTAGGAGATGGGAAAGATGGTAGTAAGGTAGGTCTAGGAAACAGGATCACATGGTAGGAAGGGCAGTCAACTACAGAACTTCATATGGATTTAGTTCTTAATTAAGCTAGATATCCCAGAAGATTCAGAAAAAGTAGGTTAAACTCAGCCACAGTACAAAGCAACACATAGTATGCAACGGTAACATGCTCCTATCCAGCATTTGCAGCTCTAATTCGGATTGAGTTCCCCTTTCAGATGGATGAACACAGTATACAGCCATCCAGATGTCTACAGATGGGTGGACTGCAGAAGTTACTTCCAGCATCCCAAGATCAGGGATTCCTAAAACCAGTTCTAGTGTTGAGAGAATAGCTCACAACAACAGCAAAGTCAACTCACAGCTACCTGGCATTTCAGCTACACAACAGTATTTAAAAGAAAGGTGAAAAGGAAAAACAGATGTCAGCTAAATGCAACATATTCTGGTTTAGTAGTTAGAAGACTGAATTTTTTTTTAAGTCACAAACACAAGATGCAGACCTACAGTGAATTAGTTCTTCCCAAAGTGAACTAACTTCAGGTCCAAAATGAACCATATACTGAGACTTACATTAAGTTTCACAAAAAGCCTCACATTAGGCACATACAAAATGCCACTCAAAGGATGATCCCACCCCTACACTCTCCTCCTCACTCAGCTCTAGCAATTACAGTGCTGCTGAGACAGATCAATGAACTGAACAGACACAGTGGAAAAGTAATCTAAGGGGAGGGGAAATTAACCTTCTGTCAGATCAGCAAGTTAAACCATCTCCCAGCCACATGACCACCAGATCCCATACAGTGAATGAATGAGAGGGGGCAGGAGAGCCCAAACACTCCTTTCACAAGTAGTTTAGACTTAGAGAAATTTAGACATAATATGAAGCAAGTTCTAGTGTCAAATAATCCAAAGAAAATAGCAGAAAAAACAGTTTGTGAGTGAATGAAGAACATCTTAAAGATGACAAAATTCCAGAGTAAGTTTTTTAAAACACAGATTTCCCTCCTGTCTATGGACTACATATATGCTCAATAGAAAATATAAATGCACATGTATGTATGTTTATATGTACATACACACAGCCCTTAACCACTTCTAGGTACCCAGCGAGTGGGGTTTTTCCACTAAGGCTAAGTACTAAAGCAGTACATATAATAAACAAAA
Organism: Ifrita kowaldi; assembly: GCA_013398055.1. Classification (NCBI taxonomy): domain Eukaryota; kingdom Metazoa; phylum Chordata; class Aves; order Passeriformes; family Cinclosomatidae; genus Ifrita; species Ifrita kowaldi. Next base: position 163,101 of record VZRS01009500.1, read on the forward strand.
GTTACATCATAAAACCTCAACATTACCATCATGGCCAGAATAACCTTACACTTTTACAAGGAATTAAATACTTAAAAATGCCTTACAAAATATTTGCACTTAATATTGTGTTATTACATAACATTCACAAAAGTAGGGCACTTTTCCTTCAAAATTCCACTAACATGAACATTTAGATTTCTTTAAAATTATTCTTTGCTTAGCTCTTAAATAAAATAGTTCATTTTACAAGAAAATTACTTCTCTGCCAGTATATTATAATTATTCTTTATAGCACAACTTTGAATAGTCCTATATATAAAACCCATCCTAAGTTTTCTACCCTCAAAAGTCTTCTTTCGAAAGACAAGTCAGCTTTGAGATTTCAAGATGCAGATATCAAGATGAAGTCTATAAAAAGCAGTGCAATGGAGAAAAAGCACCAAGCACTCCTGAAAATGACTGCACAGACAAGCAGCCAGCTCACCAAGTCTGTAAGGACTGTGCACAGTCTAACAAACAGGCAGGAATAGATAAGGAAACCCACACTGTCCAAATATAATTTTTACACATTTACTACCAACACTGGACAATTCATTCAAGGATGCAGATGCCAGACTTTATGTGGTCCCATTCTTTTCCAGATTATCTGACAAAAATATTTTTAACTTTTTTTTTTCCTTACAGACCTCAGAGTTCTGCCATAGCTACAACTCATATTGTAAAAATTTTGTTTTAGCATAACTCTAGCAAAATCTTTTATTTGCCTGGGGGGTTTTAGTTTATTGAGTATTTTCCCTAACAATATTTCCACCTCCTAGCTTATTTCCTATGATACACACTTTTCCATCTGAAGTTAACTCAGGGATAGTGAACAAAATCTTAGTCTCCATTGCATTCCATTAATCTTAGTATTATTTCAGCACATCAAGCAGTTTTAGTCTAAAAATAGTGCGTGTACTGAGGAAACAAGCCTTGGTATATAAAAGAGCATTCTTTGCAGGACACTACAAAGTTCTCCCCATTTAAGCACAGATCTTGTTCCAATAGACAGAACGATGACAAAGTGCTCCCCCTACACCGCCTTCCCACCCTTCTATAATAAGCTATCACTTCAAGGAGTCTCTTCTTTGAGGCAAGAATTTAAGAAGCACGAAGACAAATGCTCCAGGATCTTCACCATTGAAGATTAAGTAAAAACTAGACAAAATGAGAAGTACCACTATCAGAATAGCTTAATTACAGTACCATAAATACATGTGGCCTACACATACAAGTTCTACAAATACATATTTAGATCTTCAACAGAGCACATTTTGTCAATGCTAATTTCCTATAGTAAAAAGAGATAATTACATTCTATACAGGCAACAACACCAAAGGAAAGAAAACCTATTTCTGCAAGGTGACAACTGTTTCCGTTTAAGAGCCACAAACTTTTGCATTCATCACAGCATACAGATAATATTCACAGGTTTAATAAATTAATTCAACCTTATATATAGTTTTATAAGCCATTGGAGTAAACATCTATATAAATAAACTCTGATTTCAAAAACCCCTGGAATTTTTAAAAAAAAAAAATCTTTCCATGCTGCATGGAATCTACATAGCACAGCAACATGCTCTTACAGAATGGTTCCTTCTAAATCCTCTTTCCTGTTAGCCTTTAGGTTTGGGTTTTTTCCCCCTCCAACCTGCTAAATAAAGTCATATTTCCTGCTGACAGCAAATGATTGGTTTGCCTTTAACTCCGGGGGGTTTAACTATCCATCCTTTAAGAAGCTTTGACAGTTTAACCTGCTGAGCTCACAGCACCCAAGGGAGGGTCTTACTTGCAGTTTTACTTCTGCTGCTGCTGACCACTAATACTGACTCTGCAGATAATGGATTTCAATAACAACCTCCTACAGGTTAGCACTTTGGATAGTATCCATGATACTGCTTTAATTAAGCTAATACATGAAGGTTACAGTTTGGTAGAAAGTTGTATTAAATTTGGCAGTGCTTACAATAGCAGGAGAAGTGCACATGTTCACCTGTCCAGTAGCTCTGGGATAAATTTACCTACCGATATAATTCAGTTGGTTTAACTTTTTTTAAGGTGGGCTCAATTTATTAATTCCATTTCCTCCAAACATGAATTTTCCCAGCATAACTGATAATTTCACGATGGATAGGAAATGGATGCCTCTAACCACGCTGTGCACAGAATGTGTCTACCTGGCATATAAATAGTCCATGCACTACAGTTAATGGGTGCTATGTTTGGTTTCTTTACTTTACAAGGTTTGGAGCATCCTGATAAAGGAAAATATTAGCATTTTTATCTCCTTGAAGCTAAGCTGCTAACAATAAATTTTATATTTTAGCAAGCTATTAATCATGTAAAAGCTTAAAGATGTTTAAAACATCTGACTGAAAGTGGGAAATAATTCATATGTACTGAAAACAAGCATTTGACAAAATACAAAATCTTGCAGATTCGAGTGGCACATGTTTAAATGCATTTTGCAGGCCAAGCATTCACTTCCTCTTTTTCAACACAGCACTTAAAAGCATACATTCACTTCAAAAATAGAGGTTCTTGGTTTAAAAACTTGGTATTAACTTCACCTGCAGAAACACCCATTTGTTGGATTTCATTTTATTTTTTGTTAAAGTACACAATCTGACAGACACTCTACAGAGTAATAATGAAGCAGCATGGGAGCCATTTAATATATTTCTTGATTAACTCATTGCCTGTCCAGTTCTCATTCAGACATGTGCTCACATGTCATAATCGTCATAACTCCCATCATCCCTCCAGTTAACACACAAGCTCCTTGATTAGTGCACAACTCCCAGACGAGCCATTGCTAATGCTAAATAATTCCCTTCAGCCTCCTGCGACTATACCGCAGGCTCCCCAATTAAATATAATGTCTCTGATGAGCCATATTAATACAGACAAATTTCTGCCAGAGATTCTAGCCCACTCACTTCCACCAAAGAAGCAACTGAAAGAAAAAGAAGAAAGCTGTGTACATAAAAAATTAGCCAAAAGAATAATTTTGCCATGAGGCTTTAATTACAAAACTTTGCTGTCACAAGTATGTTATTCTTGGAGGTATCTGGGAAACTGGCATATTAATACAAGCTTACAGATAAATGGCAGTAAGTAAATTACCATTTTAATAATTGAAAAGCAAGCATGTAAACCAGCTTTTCAAACAGTTAATTACAATTAGCACTATCTAATCACATGTGATAAAATTAACTCAGATCACTTGCCACTGGTATAGCAATTATATTCAGCCCGTCTTGTGCATTAAGCATTATTTGAAATATTGGCATAGCTGTACACACCTACATGAAGTTTCTTCAGGTTATAAAAATATTTCACTAATGACACATCCATAACATTTTCAGAACTTGTACCAAGAAACTACCATGCCTGTTAAAAGCCTGTTGCAGTAGCACAGATTACGTAGTGAAGTCAATTTTTAAATATGTTTACAGATGTACCAAGCAATAGTAAAATATTTTGACACGATAACAGATCCAGTCATGGGTCAAATATAAAAAAGCCAAATGATAGTAATCTCCCCACTTTAAAATGGGAAGAGTCACTGGAAAATCTAACATTTTCAGTGTACACTGAAATTCCTTAACATTTAACTCAAAATAGCTGCCATTAGCTGGAAATTGACTATTTAGATTTTATGAAAATCATAAGGAGTTCCCAATCCTTACAGGAGAGAGTCTAATGTCCTTAACCCTACTGCTGACCCTCTTACTAGAAGTGATATCAACAAAGGACATGTAAATAGACTGTTGCAGAAGTATCCTTTAGTAGTTTAAAAATATTGCTTGCAACTGCACAAACTGTAAGATATTCAAATAACCCCCATGAAATTTTGATAAGCTCTTCCCCAAGGTCCTTGCACCTTCATCCTTACACTAATGCACTTCATCTTCATTTACCTGATCATTAGTTTCCAGTTTGTTCAGCTGGAAACCAACACACACTAATTACTTTGACATCACAAAGTCCTATCTGTCTTCACCACCTCCCCAGACAGCAGGGAGAAATTATCAAGGGTAGGCATGATAATATCCTGATAAATGATGATTCACATCACCTCACTGTCAATCATCCAGAAGTGCTCACGCAAGATACCACTCAATCTCATTACTGAATCCTAGGGCTAAGAGTACAATACACACCAGGAGTCATATTTCAAACAGCAGGCCACCTGGATAAGATGCAGCTCTCGGAGATTTTCATGAATTTTGTTGGCTTTTTGTTTTAACACGGTAAATGTCAAATATTCATCTATTTTACCATGTGTGTATAGGCTGGCAGAAAAGGACATGTTGAAAGCAAGGCAATTCATCTCAAGGGTTCAAATGAGAAAAAAAAAAATCTATGTTCTTTGGAGAGGAGGAGAAGGACAGGTAAATTTCCTTAATTTAAGAAGAAAATTAATCAACCTACGTAAAGTTTCAAAGTTCAGTTTCACCATTTAAGCATCCTTCCTGCTGAAACAATATAAATGTATTCAGAGCTCTGAAAGAAGAAATGCTAGCTTCAAAACTCATTGACATACGCAAAGTTCACTTTCCATGGAGGAAAACAGATACGAGTAAAGACAATGTTCTTGCTTCAATAAACAGCTGATGGGGACAGGTGGGGTGATCAGTCAAGAAGCAGAATAAGAACTTAGTAGTAGCTGCTTTCTCAGAAAATATTACATCTTTCCCTACTTCCAAAATAGTATCATACTTCCATCTCTCTCAGTCCAATTACACATATAACTAAAGCAAACCCTAATGGTAAAGCCCAGGGCTTGCCATCTAGCACAGAATCTAAGAGTTGTTCTTGATGCTAAGGAGTGAACAACAAACACCACCATCTCCTAGGTCTGTAATACATTCTGTTTTCTTGCCCAAGATAATCACGCACCATCACTAAACTTGCACAATGTCTGATCATGTTCTTCAATGCATGGTGCATCATCTGAAAGAATATGGGGGGAAGTGTGAGGAAATGCCACAACCATGTGTGCTTGTGCTAGGTATTGTCAGGGAGAAAAAATACAGCCAAAATGAAGGACCAAAAATTGAGGACACTATAGAAAAAACAAAGAGCAGACAGCAGAAGAACAAAGAAAGTACAAAGATGCACCTTCTACCATCCCGCAGTATTCTGGCTGAAGACACTTTAAAGACTCGATGCAAGCCAGAGCAGCAGGGCGCTCTCTTGCAGGTATGGATGGTACTGCTGCTACAGGCACACTGGTTCTGCATCCAGCGACTGCCTGCCCACACGGCTGTGCCTGAACTTGGCAGGAACCCTCACACACACTTCCTCGCACCTCCACTGCCCCAGACTGTTTGAAATACGATCACAGGCTCACAATGAAACCCTTGTCCCATTTCAAAGTACTCTCCCCCTGTGGGGCTACACAGGATAGGCAGCAACTTACAGGCTCCTGTTCAGATAATGTTAACATAACATTTTTCAAGGAGAAACTCAGAGGTTTCTCCTTCAAGTGTTCTAAGTGTTCTAAAATATATGTAAATGCAAATATAACAGGAAAACGCTGAATGAATTCATTTAGGTGTGGATGCACTGCATACCTGAGACATACACTGTTCAGAGACTACTTTTCAAATCAAGTGTAGATCACTAACAAAGTTCAAAACCCAAGAGCTCTTCACAAGCTTCCTGTCAAAATAGTCTCCCGAACAAAAGCCAGTTTCTGGTCCACATATGCACACAGATTTCTCACTCTCAAGTCTATGACCTACACCCCTCACGTCTTTGGCTTATCAAACGTACCTTACCGACCTTACCAATCATTTTAAGTACAACAGATTCTACAGCAACTTGTCCAAGAAATGTTAACCACCATATGCCTGAACAATAGAATTTGAAGCATTTTCCCCTAAAGAACCAGAGAGTCTGAAAATAAAACATAACATCTTCACTCTAGCACATGAAGCAGGGCAAAATTATGAGCAAAAATAGAACCTTCTTCCACTGAATGCAACCTCAGTGCTTTCCTTCCTATCTTTACCTAAGGGCTGCTAGGGAGAGAACAAACATAACAGCAACAAAATTGAAAGTATCCCTCCAAACAAGCTTAGAAGTTAAAAAATTTTAGCTTAGAAGTCACAAAATTTTTATAAGTGTCATTCCATTATGAAATTCATACATAAATGTGTTAACGTTTCATTTTAACTTAAAAGCAAACAGCCACCTTCATCGCAGACTCACCACACCCCTGATTTCTTAAAGAGCATGTGGTCTATTTGTGCTGTGAGAAAGCTACTGTTGGCTTAACTGCTTGAAGGCATAAACAGAAATTTCTTCTGCAGAAAGAATATCGGTGCAGAGAATACACAGGCATGCACGCCTGCCTGCAAAATGAATTTACAAAAGTTAATTTGTTAGCTTAACTCACAGAAATATGAGGTAGGAAACTGCAGCAGTAATTCTATGCTTTAGTTCAGGTGATGGGTTTCTTTATGTTACAGCTTTACAAAAAAAAAATCTTAACACAGCAATGTCACTTCTTGAATCTCAGCAGCCTAATTAAAAAAATTAGCTTTCAGAACTAGTTGACAGAAAAGACACATTACAGTTTTTGTTAGTTAAACTGGAAAAGAAAATTGTCTGCACAAAAAAAGCAAAACAATTGGCAGAGAAGCGAATTTTATTATCAGACAAATACTGAGTTAGACACATTAAGACAAAAAAAACCTACATCTTTCTCTCAAGTTATTGAAGTTAACTTGCAGCAGAGTTACAGTATTTCCTCTAAAGGCGCAAAGAAAAGAGTAAATGGGAAACTGCTGTCAACAAGTGTAAGTACTGCAGAGTTCGCAGTCTAAGTTTATCTGCCAATTCTGAGCTCCACAGATACTGAAACAAGAAGCACATGACAAAACTTCAGGCTCAGTTCAACCCACAATCAAGAATGATACTAAAAACTCTTCAAAACAGTCAACAAGTAGAAATCAAATACAAATTACATTTTAACTAACTATCACAAGAAAAATAAAAATTACATTTGCTATTCAAATTCAGGTTATTAACAAAAAAACCCTATCCATCACACATCTAAAATCATTCCCACATTAGTCATAACTTTGTATTTACAGAGAACAGTAATCTATTTAAGGTAGCTACAGACCCTCTACGTACTCTTATAAAATAAAAGCTAGCATCTAAAACACATGAAAGAACATTAAAACTGTAAAATCCAGTAGCAAAATACTTACTAGTACTAGTCTTGTAAAAATAAAGCTTTGAATTCCTCATTTAATTACTGCATAGAGAATCACCAATTCCTGAATTTATCAAGTATTACAACCAACATTAAAAATGGCTTCTCACACTGGAAGTACAAGAGACATAACAGTGGTTTCCACAATTCTCAAAAATTTTGCAATGCTTAACAAGGTAAACAGCACAAGCAAACACGTAAAGTTTCAATCTACCTAAAATTTAGGAGCAAGCAAAGCAGGTTCTTGCTGAAAGCGTAAGAGAAGAACAAAAGAACAGCAATGGGTTTTCAAATCCCCGCAGCCAGCCACTGTGGCAGGCAGTGAGGCTGCCCAAGCTCGACCATTCTACATTTCACTCTCTTTTACAAAAAGGAAGGTTTGCAAAACCCAGGGTCTGATTTTATCAGGCAATAGCGCTCAAAGGCAGCCCCTCAACCACAGTCCCCTCCCTCCCACATACACAAGGTTTACAGCTGCTAAACGCATACAAGCGAGCAGTACTAAGTCATCCACACTCAAAGGCGCTGGGGATCCTTTCTCACAGCACAAGTGAGTGACCTAAGAAGATGCCAACAGGCAGGCCAAGCTGGGCAGGCTTCCAGCACCAAGCCTTCACTGCATCAGACAGCAGACCTGCCAAAGCCCTAATGCTACAGAAGTGTCACAGTGCCTAAAACTTGTTATCACAGCTTTTTTCTTTTAGCTGCCTGCTCCCTCCCCAGGATTTTTTTAAGCTTTCTTATTTTTTCCGTGTTAGTCTCCAACACATTCCAAGTACAGTTTCTCACCTCCACAGAGCACAAACATTAGCCAGGCAATACAACCACCTTTGTTATATTCAGGAAAGGCCTTTAAGTAAAAAAAAAAAAAAATCTGAATCAGGGTCAGCAAATAATCTTTTTCCTGGGTTCAGGAGCATTTCTAAGGGACTGACAGTNGCCAGGGAATACAACCACCTTTGTTTTATTTAGGAAAGGCCTTTAAGTAAAAAAAAAAAAAAAATCTGAATCAGGGTCAGCAAATAATCTTTTTCCTGGGTTCAGGAGCATTTCTAAGGGACTGACAGTTCCAATACTTAAACCAGCAGCAGCATCCATAAGTGCTAGTTAAGCATAACAGCTGTGCATGTTGGAACAAAACTATTTCCCAGAAGTTGAACTGAAGAGCTTTCAAACAGCTAAAGTACTACATACAAAATTGAAAAACATTAACCATAAGATCAGCAAAATTATATACGAAAGTTTGTCATAAACATGAGTTATTATTAAACTTCCCTGGATATTATTCTTGAAATTTTACACTCAACTTTTATTAAAATTAAGATACAAGGGGAGGCTTATATGTACTTTTATTATTACCTTTTTATACCTTCCCAGAATCACATAAGTGTTTTGGTAATTTTATTATACCACTGAAAATCTTCACTGAAAAAAGCTTCCCCAAAGCTGAACCTGATAGTTTGCTATGGGTGACAAGCCATTTAAAAAAACCATCTCCCAGGTAAAAAAGCCAAATAAATAACCATCACAGCTCATACTTCCATAATAAGCTTTTAAGTTATCTGTGAAGAGGCTTCCTTTTCTCATCAAATATGATGCAATCAATGGTCAAAGAGATAGTGTCTTTCTTTCACATTGCATAATCAAGGACTATAGATTAATCATGTATTTGCTCAGTTGTCAACATAATAAAAATAAACTTAGTCTGTTTCACTTTGAAAGTTCTTCTCCCACCTCATGAGCTTTTTAAAAAAGCAATAAACAAAACTAAACAATTACAGCTGGACAGGACTTCTAAGAGCTGATCAAACTTTTCAATCACTTAGTAGTTTACCTAAGCTGACTACCTTACAAATTCAGCTACTACGCAAAAATTTCCTCCTGTCCCTTCACATACTTCAATATATAGTCAACACCAGCAGAGCTTTGGTTTCCTTAATTATGCCCCTGCACACTCCATCTCCAGGAAACCTATCCCTGCCTTCATCTGCTCTATACATTTGAATTCTGCCCAAGTTCCTCTGCTTGGAGAGGACTACACAGAGTATAAACAAGCTCCCCGAGCCACTCTGGCTTCCAAAACAGCCTTTCATGACACCCTTACACTCTTTCATGACATCTTACTCCTCTTGGAAACCTAAACCTAAACATTTCAGAGTAGTCTCAGGCTTCACATCCCTGATTACCTCTTCCCTCTTTGTAAGAGGTCCAGCACAGCATCTCCCCTAGTTAACTCAATCACATTTGTGTCGAGAAATCATTCTCCACACATTCAAGAAGACTCCTCAATTGTTTTCACTCTGTCCCACGTGTGTACTAATGTCTTGGAATGATGACATTTCCTCCAGTTTTCTAGAGCTGACCTTATCTGCTTCTTATTCATGGTCAGGTCTATGGCATCCAACACCACATGGCCCAGTGGCAGGAGTCAAAGCCTCCCCTGGACTGAAGTTCTCTCTCCTCCACTTACTCAAGCATTGTCTCACATAAAACTGTCAGCTCTGCAGCTTCTCTGCAAAGAGCCTGTCAGTCTGTTTGTCCTTCCTGATCCTGCAAGTCAGCTAATCTGCTCCCTCTGCAACTCAGTGCCTGGACCAGAGCACAACTCACATTTATACAGGCCCCTAGCTCCTACCCTCAGTCTCAGGGAGAAGCACCAGGCAATTGCTGGAGTCCAAGACATGAAAGGCCACAGCCCTGCTCATTCCACAAACTTTTGAATACCAGCTTATGGCTGCTGGAGAGATTTATGATTAACATGTGTTCAGTTACTCAAAGATGCTTTTCTTCTACTCTTACAACATGGTACAATAAGGAATTAATGAGGGCATGGGAAAACTTTTGCAGGGAGTATCCTAAGAAACCAAACTCCAATATTTGACTAATATTACTTTCAAAGCATCATCCAAGAACAGACAAATATCTATTAACAAGTTTTTAAAAAAAATTGCACTACACAAACAAGTGCTAAGCTCCTCTGGCTTCTTGCTAAATGCATAGAACACCAGTTTGATGCAGGGCCCCCACCCAAGGTCTGGTTACAACTCAGAAGAGCTCTCATGCAGTCACCAAACTGGCATCTTCACCATACACATGTGCCTGCCCCCTTATAAGCATACATGAAGAAAAACAGGACCAGAGCTACCCACAGATTTTTATATATCCACATTAGTAAAAAAAAAAAAAAAAAAGCAAAACCAAAAACATTCCCAAGTCAATACCAAGGAAGACAGATTTTCAGATTTTCATTAATTAGCCACTAGACATTCACATGAACAAAACTTAATAGAAGCCTTTTCACATTCCTCAGGACATCCTCCATTCAGCATGATGACAGAACATTAGAAAGGAGGAGTCCAAATAACAAGAATTCAGTTGCACACATCTGAAAAGTAACACTTCGTGTGGGACCATATGACAAACACAATCAACAGGAGAAATTTTTAACTGCCTTTTTATTGTTGTTGTTCTCGAGAGACAACTACTGCCAAGGTAAATAAAGAAATACCCTATAATATCTGTGCTAAGAAAGGTCACTTGACTCATGAGAAAATGTCTGTAGCATGCTTAGATAAGAATCTGTCAAAAAGTGCCACCTAACAAGAGCTGGAAGATCACCTGGTCACACCTGTTTTGATGCAACAAGACAAACCAACTGCACTTCACTGCACTGACAGCTGTATGCAGCAAGAGAGCTATGGGACACCTTATTATAACCTAAGATTACAAAGAAATTGCAGACGCAAAGGGATACAAACAAAACAAATTCATGATTTTTCAACAGGCTTTCTAGGTCAGGCATTAGTCTAGACTAAGATTTCTGTATTACTGCAAAAAAAGGGTCTTTGAAGATAAAAATGGAAGAGTACATCACAACTTTAGTCAGGCAGCTCAGACTACTCATGTGGAAGAAAGGATGTAAAGAACTGTGCCCCAGTCCCCTTTTTCCCCCTACTCCCCTCTTCCACAGCACTATGACTCACTGCCCCAGACAGGTACCATCAGTGCCACTCTGAATCTATAGCTGCTTCTTGGATTCATTCATAATGCTTCAGGAAGCTACACATGGAATAAAACATATGCAAACAAAATTACAAGAGATCAATCTTGGAGATACACTTCCTGGACAGGGATGCTCCTTTGCTACAAAAAGCAGACAAGGGAGATGATACGCTGCTGCAAATTTGTCAACAGCTAAGCCACATTAACAACAATTTCACTTTCAAAACTGTCAGCACCCTACTTTACAAGGCCAGTAACATTACAGGTCAACAGGTGAGCCGACATTAAACACTAGCTACAAAGGGACTGTGAGAATTCATGCAATGCTATATATCCAATTAAAGTCCAGGAATGAACCTTGAAGCATTTCCCAATTAGCACAGCAAGACAGAGGCAGAAACCAGGAGGTACTGTATCTAAACAGAATACATGCATTTCTATAAATCCAAGTCACCACTCAGTACACCTATTACCTTGCACCAACTAGTCAAACACTGATTACCATTCTTCCTCTATAATAAACAAGATACATGAAGGGTTTGGGGGGGGTGGTTGGTTTCAAACAGCTAGCAAAGGATGCAACAGACAATTCAGCTGTAATAAGTAAAACAGTATCTCAGACTCATCCTTTATATAGAATTTTCTTGTTGAAAGTGACAGATGCTTTTTGTGAACAAGGAAAAGAATACAACCTAAAACCACAACACCTGTAAAGGTGACATATGCATCTATACCTTATACCTCACAAATTGCATCTTCATTTCCTGTCTCCGATCTTGAGTTTTTCAATCTTTCAGACACCTCATAAGCAATTCAGTTTCTTGTTTTAACACTCCTTCCTAGAAAAATGGCACCAAGATCTCATCTGTGGAATCCCAGACTCCACAATTGCCTGGCAGCTATTTGTTGAGGTATACAGCTAACAACCAAGGAAAGTATCTAGTTTTAAATACAATGTTTCTTGCAAGGATCTTAACGATGTCTCTGCTCACCAACCCAGCTCTTCACATAGTGTGAACCTGTATCTCTGCTATTTCCTTCCCTGCTCCCTTTTCCCTACATCCTCCACTATTAGGATGTGTGATACCACTAACTCAAGATACTAAATCTACACTGCCTCTCAAAAGGTTAATCAGGTATTCATTCTCCTTGTCCCCAACCACGTGTCCTGATGCCATCAGCTCTAGCATTCATTAACCTATGCAAAGAGCCACATCAGCTTGCTGATCCACATTTCTTTCTTTTCCCCACTGTTCTCATACAGATAAGCAGCCTGGATCCATTCAACAAAATGCTGCACATCTAGTAGGTACACAAAAGACAGAAAGGAAGAGAACTACTCTTAATAGACAGCACAGTCTTACATTGGCTGTAAAACTAATTTTCTAAGTACTTGTGAACATTATTCACAGAAAACTTGCCTTAGGTCCCTCTCTGTCTAGAGCCCATCCAAATAGTACAAAAGTTCAATCCAGGGCCTGGTCACCCGTATTTACACCCACATAGACAAGAAATAAGAGATAGTATTACCAAATAGTATTGCTCATTAATACTGCCTGAAAACAGATCATCCCCGAATAACCACAACCACAGCTGATAACAAATAGCACAACTGGGACAATATGAACCACAGGAGCAATGAATCTGCACAATTAAGTAGTTGCTGCTGAGGACATGGGTGAAGGATGATGTCAGGAAAAAGACAGGACACTCTCAAAGCCTCAAAAGAGGAATCCAAGGGACCTTATGCTCTGTATCCAAAGAGACGAGGCAGCAGGAAACCATGCTGCTGCAGCCCCTCTCTTACAGAGGAAGATGGTAAAACTATTTTTTTTGGTCACACTGACAATGTATAGCTGCATTAAAATTACTACATACAGCACTTTCCACCACCTCCAGAAAGGTCTAGAGAGCACAAGGCAAACAGGCTACAACAGATGGACACCGATTTGGTTTCCTGGGGAAACCCACCATAAGAAGGACAATAAGTTTGAGCCAGAATTATGGCAGCTGGAGCCACTGAACCAGAACTGCTAATGGCAGTGGCCTCAGCACATACCTGTGGCTTCAAAGGAAGGAACTGCCTGCTCTCTGCCACTGCTGCCCAAGAGAGGCCAATCTCTAGAACAAGTGAAGCCAAACAACTTCAGCCCTGCTCAGTCTAAAGCTTAGACTCAACCCCTGAGATGCCTGCACACCTCTCCAAACCCCATAGCTCTGGGTACAGCAGCAGAGCTCTGCAGACAACCAAGGCAGCAAAAGTCACTTTACTGACCTACCCCCAACTCAGTTTGCTTCCATACATGGCTACAGCATCCGTCACATATTCCAATGAAGTACTTTAACATTAAAAAATCAGTAGAAAAAAGTTTTAACTAACTGGACCAAGAAGGTGTCTGGTGTGCTCCAAGCATGGAAACAACCCAGCATAAGATAAGTGCTAGAGCACCAGGAGGGCAGTCTCATGCATGCAATTAAGAGTGACTTCAGTACACATCAATATTTAAGTTCAAATCACAACCTCTTTTTTTTTTAAAGTAAATCTCTCAGTCATCTCCACTTGAAACACATTTGTTTCCAGCACACAGCGCCCTCAAAGCACATGAACCAGACACCTGCCCGGCACATCAAATCACCACAAGCGGACACTGAGCTCTCAATACCAGACTAGAACCAATCACACAGAGATACTAGAAGGCAGAAAGGAAGAACACCATGTCTTCACCATGAACCATTTCACAGATACACTTCTGTTACTCCATACTACCTACTAATGTAGACAGTCAAGAGCACCCTCAGAACCGGCACTTGACTCTCCACAGTACTGAGGACACACATCTTTAAGCTGCAATTAACTTTGCTGACTGGGCTTCCACATTTTCCTCTCCCAAAGGTAATTCAGTAGTTCTGACAACAGCCACTTTCCCTAAATGAGCTCTGTGACAGGAAATTATTTTTAATCCATGCATCCAAATAAATCAGTTTGGTAATTAAATAATCACCCCCACAAAGGTCAAAAGATCTGGTATCAATTCCTTCTTTACAACATATACCTTCTGCCTCCAAGGCAGTGTCCCCAAAAGGACCGCACTGTGATGCTTAAAGCATCCTAATTCCACATTCTTCCTCTGCTACTCAGTGGTAGAGTTTCAACAAGAATCCAACAAAAGTGACATTTCAGCTCAGCCATCAAACAATGCAACAGGAATCTGACTCATTCCAGAGGTCATATATGCATTTCACATCAACCTATCACTGATTAAAACACACTAAAAAGCTGAAACTTTAGGATTCTAGAGCTCTGATGAGCCCCCTCCAACTTTTAAAATTGCAGATCAAGCTTGCATTTTTCATTATAGCCAATAAAAAATTAATTACTTCCTCCAGCAACCCACCCAGTTTCAAAGCAATGATAAACTTAAAAAAAAAAAAAAAAAACCAACAGATTGCTTAGCAAGCCAGATACAATTCTGAACAAAAGCACAGTCCTTCCACAGAGGTACTTCCCTTCATGGGATGACCACCACCTGCATTTCTCATGCTTTACAAAACCGGTTGGTCAGTAGTTCACTCAATAAAGCATGGGGACAGGATAGTAACATCATCTCCATCCCCTCTTGTGAAGGGATGAGCAACATGCTGTCTTGCTTTTGAAACAAAAGGCAAATACATTGAAGGCAGAGCAAAACAACACCACAAACCTGACCCTAACATTTCCTCAGTATGATCTGGCCCACTCCTGCTCTGCACACCTTACAAACACCATCACTTAGGAAGAGTCAATTTCTCCAGACAGTACATGGAGGCAAAGTCATTCTATCACTCTGGACAACAGCCCAGGACTCACATATTTCAAAAAGGCGTTAAAATATTAGTTCCTTTCCCTATAGGTACTCAAAATAGATCTCTCCAAGTTTTCTGAGTACAAGTCCCTGAAATGCCATTGGGAGACAATGAGCTGTCAAAATGACAATTTCTAGTTTTGTAGCAGATGATGGAAGAAAGCTTTGCACATTTTAAAAGACAAAACAGGAAAAAAAAGATAATTTGGACAAATGTTAAGCCCTCTAAGTTAGTTACAAGTAAATAAAACTCCTCAGGTTTAGATAAACTTCCACTTTTCAAACTAATTAATTTTTTTAGATTAAAACTTAAATGCCAAATTTCCCTCCAATACTTATTTTTGCCACCTAGATTTCTTAAGAACAAAAGAACCTGACAGCATCCCATTAAGCTATAGAGAAGTCTTCAGCAAAATTCTGTTTTTGTTGTTTCAGAAAAAAACTCATCTTACTCAAATTCATTCAGCTCAATACAGACATGGTACAGAAACTTATAACCCTAATCAGCTTTGCAGTTTCCCTAAACCAGATTCTTCCCCAACCTCCTTCTGAAATACTGTCTCAGACTCCAAGTTTAAAAAAATATATATATATTTAAGAAAGGAATATAGATCATCCCTTTCTAGTTATTTTTTCAATTTTCTGTCACTCAAAAGACTACAGTTTCTGGAGAACAGCTCAATTCTGTGCAATTACTTTTACATCAATAAAAGCATTTGCATTATTTTTTGTTTTATATTACGTGGCAGAACAAGGTTTAGAACAGGCAATTTAATACAATAACACCTGAAGTCTTAAGTAACTGATAGGAAAAACCTTATAATGAAAGGAGTATAACTCACTGCCCACTACTCTGTTAAGTTTTAGCAGTTAACATTACTTTCCCATGGGATTTTTCCAGTCATTTATAGTTCATTGCTTCATATGGCTATAGAATCCCTGCTGTGTTAAAAAATGCCAAGTAAAATTATATCTCATTCACTGCTTTATGCTATACCTTCTTTTGTTCAGATCCAATTAGTGAAAGCTTGTTCTTCATTTATCATACTTTCAGCTGATTACATTAGGCATTATAATAGTTCTCTAGCTTTCCTTGACAATGTTTGCACCATCAGTGTTACATTTATGGTTGAGGAGGCTCTTTCATCTTAACCCTCTATTCCGATCAGTTCAGGGGGAAAAGTATATATGATTACACCTCTTCAGATGAAACTTCTTTGCTTGCTTCCTTATACCAAAAATAATTCCACCAGATGTTTTAATTTAAAAAAAAATCTGAATTTTACTGGTCCTTCCCCACTTTACATACTTAAGTATAAAGAATTATTGTTTTGAAAGTTGAACACTGAAGTTAAAAAAACCAACAAAACTCAGCATTTTGAACAGTACACAACCTTTTTTCTCTGCTTTCCCCAAAATAACAGATGCAATAAAATAGTATTAGCCACTATTTTCAAGAACTTGAAAGCATCCATTATGACCTATTTTTTCAAAATATTCAGTAATATTTTGAAAATAAAGACATGAGCAACTGTGCTGCTCTATGGGGGTCTCAGCAGCCATTTTGTCAGGCTGTTTTTCCCAACACCACAATTATTTTTACTTCAGGACAGTTGTTAAAGCAGCAGCTTCTCTTCCGCAGCACAAATAACTTCAGACAACCTCTTTTCAATAGTTCACACACCCTCCCACCTCCACAAAACCAAATGCAATTCAATCCCATTTAATGCCATGTCCAGCTATTTGTAAATTTGCATTAATACAGAGACATCCAAAAGTCTCTAAAGTCACACATCTCCTTTTAAGTTTTGTTAATGTTCTCTTCCCTATCACCACAATTCTCATCTTTCAGATCTTTGGTCATTTTTTAAATTAATAGCACAAAACACTACATGTTGTTCTTTGTATTTTCCTTCTTCAGGTAAGCTTTATTTGGTTCTTGGCAGGTTGTTCCATTTTTGCCACATTCCCAGTTTATAACAGTCCTCTCTGCTGCTTCCTCCTCATAATAGCAAAGTTTTAATTCCTTGAAATGAAAATTCCTTTGTGCCCTTATAGTCTAGTTATTAGCTTTATCTATTAATGGTAAGTATGTCCAAACTGATATTGCTCTAAGAGCATACTCAAGGCATTTGCCATGGTGCAGCACAGAAACTAAGTGTCAAGAACGAGAGAAAGCCACTTCATGGAAAGTTTACATGTATCTTGTCTATTCCCACCACCTCTATTCAGCACAAATTGTAAATTCCACAAGGATTTTAGGTAATTTTAAAATAAAATTTTAAAAATTGAACATTAAACCAAAAAAAATCCCAGATAAAGCTCTAGGATAAGATAACTCACTTGCAAGTCTTACAATACCTTTATTCAAAGACCATTCTTTTAAGACTATGTATACAATTCCTATACAAACATTACTGAAAATGCCTGCTTGAATCATTTATGCATATCATTAGATAAGGAATAAATTAGAAGCTATCACTGAAGAGCCTGAATTGTTAAATGCCTTGTGATATCTGTTTTCTTTCCCCCCTTGAATATTTAGTGAGCATGCACAAGGAACTTTGCTTCTGTTCAATTTCAGTCGTGTCTTCAAACAGTATGACAAAGCCAGAGATGTAACAGACCGACTGGACTGCCCTCCTTTTACAGTTAAATTTATTCCAATTAATTCATATTAAGAGCATCAGGCTACCTGCTTTTCAGTAAATAGCTATATAGATGATAGGTAATGTAATAAGGGGCTCTTGCTACATCTCAAAGGTTACTCCAAGTTCCAAACAGAAAATTTATCTACTGCAGTTAGTGCTAATTCTAAACATGGGAATAAAAAGTTATTTTTGTAAGATACCCCTACCTACTCTGGTCACTTAAAACCAGGTCCCACTGTTTTTAGTAAAGACAAACAGCATTGGGATGGGCAGCTAGTTCAACTGCATGTCTTTATTTCTGCCTTCGGTTCAGTGACCATCATCATCAGGGTAGCTGCCCATCATACTCATTGTTTTGGCAATACAAGTCATGAAGGAGTAAGAGATATCCTGTCAAGCACAAAATCAAAAGAATATTAACAACTCTCTTGCAGTACCCCATCACCAAACAAACAGGTTCTTCCTAGCTCCATGGGGATAGAGGTTCCTTTAGCAGGTTGCATCAGCTCCCAGGTACGACTTCAGAGCATTTCAGATTTTGCTATGACTGGTACAACCAAAAGGCTGTTGATGAAACCTGGACAGAATTACGGACAACTATTGTTGGTTACTTTATGGTAAGTTACTTTATGGTAAGAGTCAAAGAATTTGGCCTGTGGGCTCATCTACCAATGTCATCCAAACTGGCAATCACACACATCACCGCAATGGGCCAGGTCATCCCCACAATGAATAACTGGAAGTACCCAAGTCATTAAAACAGACAACATTAGCTAAACTATTTCCCAGTGCAAGCACACAAGGTAGTGACTGAAGGATTTATGGTAAACATAAGCAACATGTATAATGAAACCCAAAAAACTAGCTTAGACTTCATACCACTACCTTAAGTACAGAGAATAGTTTTTCAAGTAGCCTTCCTCTCATTTCCCTTTAAATATCTGGAGCTTCTTCAATGCACACAGCTAATGCTTAACCTTGTACAATGTTTGGTCAGTCTTTAGGTAAGGATCTAAAGAGCTAAGCAGACACTTCAACACCCTTAGAGCATTTGTTAGAGCCTCATCTCTTGTCTGTAAATTCAAAATGTCAGCATCCCCTTTAAC
Source organism: Ifrita kowaldi (assembly GCA_013398055.1). NCBI lineage: Eukaryota > Metazoa > Chordata > Aves > Passeriformes > Cinclosomatidae > Ifrita > Ifrita kowaldi. The sequence goes on from VZRS01009500.1 coordinate 181,961, forward strand.
ATACTTAATATTATCCTTATGAACAGTCATGAGTATATTACTGCATTTCTGAGGTATCAGCTTGGACTTTCTTGGGAACTATTAAAAATTAAAGACCCCATTTGTATTTTAAAACTAAGACAGCGCTGTAGATCAAAGCAGCACAGACATATTTTCAATTTCCTTTTTGTAATGCACTATTTGTACACTCTTCCCCCTTTTTTGTGCCATTACTCTCTCATTATGTTCTTCAATCTTGGTTCTTACTTACTGCTTTCAGATTTTCTCATAGTCTCCAGTTCATAGGAAAATCCACACAATAAACAGACACATTGGAGAGAAGACCAATTCATTTTCTCAAGTCTATTATGGACTGGTGAAAGAATATGTGGGGTTTTTTTAAACAGCTTTTTAAGTCTGTTTTCAGGATGAATTCATGCCACTGAACAAGGCTATGTGGTGCTGCTAAATAGTGAATCCATTTATCCTAACAGCATATACCATATACATAAGATAGAATTCAAGTACCCATCAGCATGCTTCAGTTTTACTAGAGGAGCCATAGATCATACAGAATAGTTTGTATTCATATTCACACAACCCTTGGCTTTGAAAATAATTAGAATTTATCATGGTGTCTGACATCCACCCATTAAGAATTCATTTCACAGCCCACTGAGCACCCACAAGCTACTACATTACCAGTTATGACTACCAGTTGAAATCCAGACCAAGTGTACCTTCCATTCACCTCAAAGAAAGAATTACTTGGCATAAAAATCCATCAGCAGAGCATTTCAGAAAGTCCCATTTCAGTCCCTTGCTTAGTCTACAACCTATTCATATGAACTGAGCTGGTCATGTAGCAATAGAACCACAAAGGCACTCAACAGCCCAAAACTCCTAGCAGTCCTCACCTTTCACTTAACTCTGAAAACACCTAAGTTCAACCACTTTCAGATTTCATCAACCATGTCTGTTTTTCTAATATTGAGTAACTCGCCACCTATATTCACAAGTCCTGTCCTGCATAAAATATATATTTTTTTCCTGGTAGCGTGTCTGAGTGACTTTTTATTCAATCATAATACACGGTTTTAACTCCCTTCCAGATTTCAACAAACTCTCCTGGGACATGGGGGTACCCTCAGTCATTTCTCCTGCAGCAGTTCCTGCAGGCAAAGAATAAAGCTATGTTATCTCTAGTCAACAAGAATATGCAAGTATGAGCACACTTGCTGTTACACCACACAAGGAATTATCCTCCTATTGTTGCCATGAATGACTTCAAATATTTCTAACTAAAGAAGAGACTACAAAACCTGAAAATGGGCAAGACAAGTACCTTACTTGTCTAGAAAGCCATCTTACCACCTTCCTGCCATACTGCTGAATACTGAAGGCACATCAATATCCTTATCAAATGGAACAGCTACATTAGGCCTGTTTAACACACTTGGTAGAAGAGGACATTTCTCTGGAAAGTGGGAAGCAATGAAAAAGATTTACCAGGCACAGGAAAAATTTATACTAAGCTCTATACCTTCTAGGATCCACTCCTCATTGCCTTTTTGTGCATATTAGCAAAACAAAATTTAGGTTTCACTGCCACTCTCACACTTAGTGCATACTTCTACCTATGTGCATGCATGTCTAGCTTAATCCACATAAAGACAAAGGTAACATTTACACAAGCAAAACACACAAGAGTTGACAGAAAAGAACATGCTAAATACTTGTCCAACCCTTCCCTCACCTTGCTATCTCCACCCACTCACTTCAAGCACATAGAGGAAAAGGACATACACAAAGGTACTTCAGAATTGCCAACATGCCTACCATAATAATCAACAAGTCTGCATAACAGCTGCAAGTCTTGCTGAATTACTAAAACCTCATCTACCACTTGAATTTAAGCAGTACTCACAGCATTGGCGTCGACATCACTGTGTATGGCAACTGTTTTAATCCCCATCTTCTTACACGTTTTGATGACCTACCATACAAGAAGTGACAATTACCAATATTTAAAATACCAAGCGTTTTAGAACTAAATGTCAAAAAATTAAAAGGCTACATACTTACTCGGCATGCAATCTCTCCTCTGTTGGCAATAAGGAGTTTTTCAAAAGTCTACAGGGAAAAGAACAATAAAAATCTTGAGAGACAAACAGAACACAAGTTTTTCTCTCTCCAGAAACACGCATTCTTTTCTCTTCCGCTTCAACTAAAACGATGGTTTATCCATGAGCTTGTAATTCTGAGATCACCTTCATTTAAAATTAAAAGATGATTTAACAAACAGTATGCTATACTAGATCTACCTAGCACATACACAGGTTCAGAAGAAAAAGGCTTTGACTATTCACACCTGCATTCCCTGGATCTCCTTGCCAACTAGAACCCTACAGCAGCTCTAGAAGTCAGCCAAGCCCAGGGAAGAGATGCAGGTAGGTATGCTGCCTGGAAGCAGCACAGGTACATACTGGTAGTATACAGGTACACTGCTGGCAGGTACAGTGGTCACTGGCCCTAACCAGCATAGATGACCTGGAACACAATACTCATCTGTTACGGGAGCCCTTTAAAAGACATTCCAATCATAAGGAAGAGAGGCTCCATCATGCCTAGATCATGGAGGGTAAAAGATCAACAGTTTGACCCAGTACAGGCACACCTGCTGAGTTGTACCAGCCTTGCCCCTTCTCCTATCTGAGCCTCACCTGAGGAACCTGGCAAAATCCTGCATGGCCATCAAGACATTGTTACACAATCAATACTAAGTAGCAATCACAATGCAACAGAATAGTAAATCAAACTTATTACTACCCTGAAACTCACTGTCACCTTTCACACTGGAATGCACTTAATGCTGCAAATGCACCTTCAATACTTTTATATCACGCCTGCAAGAAGGGGATAACAAGCTGTTGGAAGTAAATAACACCTTACACCCTTTCCCATTAAGAAAAGAGTAGTGGAGCAGCACCACTCAGTTGCTCAGCACAAAAATCCCGTTGCTGGGAGTGAGGGTTATTGCTGTCACGGGCCTCACTACTAAACACACAGATGGACTTTGGAACTGCACCTGCTCAGTTGTAAAGACAGACTGCCACTGAAAGGGACCGTCCTCTGTGACACACTTACCTCCACTGCTTTCCACACCCCAGACTACAGGGATGAAGCTCCAGGACACAGCACAAGCTTAATACAGTAATTGAACAGTCCTACTCTGCCTCCCATGCTCCAAATGAAAAACATAGGATAGGGAACCAGCAGGACTCTCTCCTACAGGGACAGTCTGCAGTCATATCACATCAGGTTTATCAAACAATACCCAAAGACATTTGACAGCTATTCTTCCTCCACTACACCAAACAGCTTGTTTTCATAAGGACTAGGGGAAGAGAAGGTATTGCCACTGCAACAACCAAACTGTTTATGAGCCTCACAGTCATTAGTTAATTTGAGGAGGGGAAGACAGGTGCCAGAGGAGAGGAAGGAACACTGCAAAACCCTAACAGGAACTGCTGTTGACAGACTAGAACACACTATTTGCTGTATAATCCAGACAAACTCAAGGTGCCCTTGACCAACTTTACTTTTTCAAAGTCAGGGCTGAGCTGCCATCACATGACCAGTTTAAAAATACTACCACGTGATAACACAATACAGAAATTAAGTGATAAGAAACCCCTCCAGGTGAGAGCTGCAGCAAGCTTATACAGTAAATTCAGCCAGATATGCTGAATACCACTGGCCAGTGTGCAGGCTCACCCAACTCAGACAGATCTTAAACATCATTAAACAAGCTCAATCATCAGAAGTACAAATACTTTAAGAACACCACAGGAGCTAGCAATTTTTTTGAAGAGCTTTTTTTAGCTGGGGATCTGGTCTAAAAAGGTTACCAACATACTCATACAAACTGTCCATGAATCTACATTTCAGCATTCTAGACACCTAAAGACTTTTAGGCATACAGACTTGAGGGGGAATTTAAAAAATACTCCCAAATACTTGGTATTGGAAAGTGTCATGACTCAAATGCTCCATCAACCTAGTTCTTGGTATATAAAAGCTGCTTTATTAATCAGCTGTAGTCACAGTGCAAGACAAGACTTTCAGTATCAAGACAGTAAGAATATTCATTTTATTTTTCAATTCTGCAGTAAAGACACAGAGACTAGACTCAAGTCCAGCACAATAAAAATAATTTAACATAACATACAGCTTTGAAGTAACATTTTTTATGTCATTTCCACTAATTCGGCTGAAAAGGTGTCACATGAAAGTCTTGTCATTACAAAGACAGTTTAAGCTCTTTTCTGCTTTTTTCCTTCACTGCCCCTTCTACTGTCTGTAGGAGTCACTGGTTGAAATCACACAGCTCATAGCTGAGAGAAACCAAATACCCAACTATATGGCCTAAATATAACTATGCATTTAGAAAAGCAAGGGGACCTTGCAAGAACCTTAAGAAAAAAAAAGAAATATTCTGAAAAAAAATCTGTAAAGCCACAGTCTGAGGTACACAGTGGTTTTCCCCATTTCCTAATGCTGTTTCACTTCTGGTTAATTGCTTCTACACTGGTATATAAGGACAAGCCCATCAGTCCTGAATCACTGGCATCCTTGCCCTTGAATATGAGTGTATCTTCAGTCATATTATTTTTCCAAGTGTGTTACTTCAGAGGCCATGCCAAGACAATCTTCCTCAAGGAAAGTTTTTCTTGGCTCATAACTGTAAATTGAGATTGCTACTGCACAAGCCCCAAGATGAGGATTTGCTATTCTCTGCAGGCCTTGAAGGCCCATCTTTTTCCAAACTCTGAAGTTCTCACCCCCATGCCAGATCATCTAACAATCATGCTGCCACTATTACTCAGTTTTGTTTCCACAAACAGCTTTTGGCTAGTCTAGCTCCTGGATGTTTTACCAGGCCCATCACCACCTACACCATGCAAAACATTGACAGTTGTTTCATAATCATAACATGTTCAGGCCAGTATGTAACTTTCCCAAGCTCACAATCACTTATTCAGCCTTTTGGTATACACTCAAAGTAGTATCCAACCTTGACATGTATCCTGCAGAAGCAACTTCCTTTATGCTTTAGAAAGAAAAACATGCTATTAAACCAGTGATAGGTTATACCAAGAGAACTACCATTGTTAGTAGCAGCACAAGGAAGAGGGCAGCTTAAAAACCCAAATGTCAGTATTACAGTAAGATGTCAAAAAGAAAACATGCACCATACTACTTACCTTTTCATTTGGATCATACACAGATGAATACAGTTTATGTGAAGTTATAAGGCACCATCTTGAGCACAGTGTTTCCCACTACAGAAGAAACAGGGAGTTAAGCCTGTTGCAGTATGCCATTAAATTAAAAACATTTCATACGCTGACATCTTGAGGAAACTTCGACAGCCTTTCATTCCCTCACTAAGTGGATTAAAGCACATAGAGAACTGCCCTTCCCCAAGCAAACACCCACAAAGAGTAACCAGATCAAAAGTTCCACATGTGAGGTTATTATCTTAGGTACAATTTTTTTTGTAATAAACTCTCTACTATACCATCTTCTTTCCTTCTTTTTCCAAGAAATTCTCAAAAAAGCATGCATGCATATGTCTGTACACAGTGGTGATGGGGAGAGGCCTCCACTGCTAGGGAACTATTGGGCATACAGCAGGTAGCAGACTGGGCCCATACAGAGAGGAAAAGTAGAACAGACTTCAGATGCTAGGCTAAGCTCCCAGTCTTCCCTACCACAACCTCCTGATAGTGGTCTGAGGAAAAGAGGTCTTCTTTTCCTAGACTTCTGCTCTGAACCAACTTTGACAAAGACAGTTCCTATAGTTTAACATTTTTGCACAACACAGGAAAAAGCAGTATACACACAGTATTTCAAAGAAAACACAATAGATGACATCACAGATTTGCAAGTGAATCACAAAGGAGATTCAAATAGGCATTATTTAAGCAAGTCATTTCACAACATAACGGCAGTTAGCCATAAAAAAAAAATCATACAGAAAATGATACCACACCAAAGATGCATCAATATAGACAGCTTTAGCAAAGTCACATTTGATCACCCACTTGGAATCAAAAAGACTGTAAAAAGCCTAAATAATAAATATTGTCTAGTAGGAAACATGAAACAGCAGTGACAGGCAACTGCCAGATCTCAGAATCTGTCAATTCTATCTTAAAGAACTGTTTTCAAAAGTTGCAGAAATCTGAGGAAGTAGTAGAAAGTAAAGGCTGTCCTGTGAAAAGACTGAGAAAAAAGATATGAATATGGACTACATTAGAAAAAAGATCAAAAAATAAGGAAGCATATGTTCACATAAAGAGGTTAATTAGAGAATTCAGTTGCATCTTCTGCAAGAGTAGTGAACTGACGATAATTGAAAAATTGAAAAAATTTTAAGTTTACTGTAAGCTCATATTCATTTTGAAGTAACAGTGGCTGTCAGTAACTGGAATGTGAACACTTCCGATACAGCCCTCTAGCCTGATCAAGTTTGAAAATACTTCTCATGTTGCATCACAGAAAGCAGAAACCAGCCCAGGATTGGGAAGGCCATCACATCTATAATGCAGCTGATCTTATAATGGTATAAAGGAAAAACAATACATTTCAACACAAGTAAAGGAAGCCTTAGAGCAATACCATCTCTTGCCAGCTCCAACCAAGCCTCATGAGCAGGGAGCTACTATAGTTTCACAAACCATTTAGTTGCCAGTCACTAGTGCCAGACATAGCATACACTGTTCCCAGATAACCCAGCTATGCTTAATTCTTCTGAAACAATTCATATATGTTTAATTTTTCTGAAACTAAAAAAGCAACTGTTCCACCTTGTTTCAACATGCTGCGTTCTTTCCCAATCACTTTTGTTTGTTTGTTTTGGTGGAGGTTTTTGCTTCTTTTATTTTTTCACTTCACTCCCCAAAAATAAAATCCAACCCAACCTGAAACAAAAGTCATATGATATGCTAGAATCAAAACCACTAGAAGTTTCTTTGGTTTTGGGGGGCTTTTTGCAGGGATATATTATTCATCATCTGAGGCTGTGACATTGCAAGTTGTTTCAGGCATTAAAGGGATGCAGTTAAGGACAGAATTCTGCAAGCTGCAATCACACCTGCCAGCTGGGCATCATCCCAAGTTTACAGCACGACTATTACACCTTCAGTAACTGTACTGTGATCTAGATATTGTGAGAGGGAAGAGGAAGGATAGCTAGAGAAGCAGCAGAGTGCACTCTCCTGCTCCAGAATACACACGGTAAAGCAGATTGGGTCCCTCTCCTCGGAAACACTATTGACAGAAGTGCTTGAGGGACCACAAACAGTCTAAAGAAGGTCATACAGGACACACACAAAAACTCTCTACCGAGTTAACATTATTCATTGCAGAAAGTGCTTGTTAAGGGTCAGTGGGGCTAATCTAAATACTTGCAGTTAGCAGGGGACAACCAGGCAAGGAAGGAAAAGCTTTTGAACTTTCTTGTAAATACCCTTTATAAAAAACTAGTTTCAAATGCCTATGAGAAGCCAGAAGAGCTATGCACAGGAGACTGCAAGGAAAGGCTATGATGGGGAAAATTAGCTAACATTCAGCTGTAGAATCTTAGCCATCATGGGGAAAAAAAAAAAAAAAGCCCTGTTAAAACTTTTTATGCAAAAATAATAAAATTACCAAGCAATTAAAAAAACTTGGAAAAACTTTAAACCACACTCAGGTCTGGTTTTACACTACAGAATTGGACAGATTTCACATAAAAATCTTGTAATGGCTTAATTATGTACCTATGTTTAAAAACTTAACTGCCTCCTCTCACACAAACAAGCAAACCACTTAGAAAGCCAGGTTCAGTCCTGAATTGAATACTTGTTGGGTAATTTCCTAAAACAAATCAAGCATATTGCTCAACTCAGATGTGAGATTCCAACTCTAATTCACAGCTTTTAAAAGAAAGGGTTCTGTATGCATCTGTACCAAAATGCACTAAGGTTTAAAAGCTTGCTTAATCTAGCACCCACTTCAAGAAAAGTCTCTTTAGAGGTCTGCTCTCAGCCACTATGAGCAATTGAATAATTATTCAAAACTAACCATGCATTTTGTAAATAATGCACATCTAAGGCCACATCTAGGCTCCCAAGCTCCTGCTTCGTTAAGAGCTACATCAAACCCCCAAAGACCTCTGAAACCAACAACCCAGCAAAGCCAATCTATCTCTCAAGCTTCATCCTTAATTGGCTGTCTCCCCCAAACCACAGATGCCCTAGCTATTATACCTTACATAGACATTGCCTCAGAACACAGCCCAGAGAGCTCAGCTTGACCTAGAGACTTCCTTGTATCTTGCAAAACTAGGAGAGGGCAGTATAGTCACCTGGCACAATCTATTTTTATCATTATTTGTTACTTCCATTTGATAAAACTTTTGACTCTTGAAAGCCCAAGAATGCAGGTCATTCACTTATGAGAACTCAATTCTGGACTTCTGCATTTGGCTTGGAGTTTCCCACATCTAGCAAATTTTTGGAAAACAGATAGCATCAGTGGTGTATTTTGGAAAAACATCCTCCTTTATCTATTATTAATTGCAAAATAGCCAAGCTGAGCTAAAATAGCTGTAACAATTATAAAATAACTTCATATTAAAAAAAAAAAGTTCTACAGAGTACCTTGTAGAACAGTATGCACTCTGCCACTTTGAGACCTCACAGAGAACCTGCCTCCCCTCTGGCACCCAGCCCTAGAAAACCTCTTCAGGTGGTTTCAGGACACAGCAAACAACAGCAAAACAGAAAATTAACCTGTTATTTAGATATGGCTTATATGTGTGTGTTTTAAAGGTTTACATGCCCTCATGGAGGAAGGAAATTTCCCTGCCATACTGGTCAGCTTGTAAATAACTCACTGATACTGAGCTTTACAGGCAGAAAAAGGTCTCACTGTTGAAACAGATGCAGAGTTCCAGATTTCAGGCAGGAAAAACATCATATATCAATATTTGCTGTAAGAAGTCTAGTATGGGAAGGAAAGTGTATTTTAGCATTACTAGAAAACAGAGCAAGCAATACCCAATAGTAACAGCCAGACTAGCACATTCCTTTTTGCTAGACAAACTCTACCTCTGCTAAGATTTTTGCCCCTACACTTTCAGAGATTCAGGTGTAAGATACCATGAGAATAACCCCTTTATCTTTGTGGTGTATCTACTATTAGCCATCAGTATTCCTGAGTAGTTATAAATATGACTAAAATGATGATTTTTTTTCATATTTTGATTACACAGCAAGTGTTCCCAAATCCTTATTTCAACTCATTTGACAACGTAAAATTTCCTATCTGTGGAACTCTACTGATGGAGTATGTATTAGGAAGCAGACACCCTCAGACTTTTAACCTAGAAGGCTGAAAATGTAGCTTCGTAATACAGTATCATACAAATCTCATTAACAGGAAGGGAAACATAACACTTCTGTATTTCTTTGCTCTAAGGAAGCACTTTCCCTTCCTTTGTATGCTCAGAGTGCTGAACAGCCAAGCCCTTGTAACTGAAAGCAGATTCTCCTAAAGCCAACTGCAAACACAGCTGTAGTACAAGGTTCTGTAAGATACACTGCACTTCTCAGTTCCTTCCCTCTGACCAGACCGACAAACACTCGCAATTCTAAGAACAGAAAATCTTTCATATCTGCCAACATAGCATACAAACTACAAACCAGGAAACAGTCATCCACCTAAGGCTATTTTTTAAGCTCAATCATTCCTATATCCAGGTAGCTTCTCCTCTGTGCCAGTCCCTAAAGCTTGTGTAGAGAACATACATATAGAACAGGCATGGGAACACAATCAGCTGAAAAGCTACTCACAAGGAGTGGGAAAAATGTGTTCTCAGCCAGATTTCAATCCAGCTTATACAAGATATTCATGCAGCAGTGCTGGCACAAGCTGGAGGGAGACAGGAGCTCAAAAGGAGCAGCCTGTGATCAAGACCTAGCAGCTGCAGAAAGTTGGAACAGTTTCTAATGGCAGCAGCCTTAAGAGGTCCAGTAAGGCTGGCTGGCACCTGTGAAAGAGATCATAGTACTGAAACAATCAATGTAAGTTCAGGACAGACAAAATAAATTAAAACACAAAGAGTTTTTCAGAACAAGACTGACTTTTTTTACTCAATGTAGACTTTAATGAGCTCTCATTTTTTTTCCTTTCAAAACTACTTTTCACCCATAGTACATAGCACAGCTTACATTGCCTACAAATTCCAAAAGGCTGCCCCTGGAATCAGAAATCTCTACCTGAATTATGCTTTAAGAGTGCTTGTCAGTACTCAAATCTGTAGTTTACATACTAGAAACAATCACTGAACTCCAGAAGTCTATGGCTACATTCATCTCCATAGATTGGCAATCATTTGAACTCCCTTCCTTAATGGCAAATGATAGATACCCAACCTTGCTATCCCATCAGCCTGATACTTCTGTGCTCACGAGCAAGGGTGAAAATACTTCCCTGGAATAACAGCATGCTAAATATAACATCAGAGAAGAGAGCAAGCAGCTCCCACTTTACAGATAACTTGCATGACTTAAAAATGCTGGGTGCACAGATGGCAGAGAAACTTTCCATACATTTAATTCAATGATCAGAAAACTTACCCACACTGATAAAATCTGTATCAGCAGTTTACCCTTGAAGTCACGATGTACAGTATTTATCACTTTGTTCTACATTACTTTAAACAGTCCAACAGCACTCTCAAAAGAGTTTCATGACTGCAGTATCAAAAGCCACATCTCACCCTTGTTCTCTGTTTACAGCCTTCTTTCAACATCAGGTTTTCTCACAGCTCCAGAAGTGCAAAGCACTAGAAATTAAATTTTGGTTATATTCTAAGTAGAACCAGTTCTGCATAAAACCTAAACAGAAGTGATAGGCACTAAATTAGAAACACAGCAAAGAGTCAAATCCCCAGCTCAGTGTTTCTGCACCTTTCTCAGGTCCTTTCTTGATTCCCACATGAAAGCAGCAAAAGAAATTAAGGACATTTCAGCAGCCACTAGCCCTTGCAAAAAATTGTAGGAGTTCCAAGCACACTAAAGTTTGAAGATATCAATTTATTATTTGTCTATGTCAGCAAAACATAGAGGTATCTATGAAAGTAATTTCCATGTAAATTTGTTTTATTACAGGTTTCCCAATATACTGTTGTCTTGATGGTGACCTTCACATACTCAGATATTAAGGGCTAGAAATCACTTCAGTGGCATAACTCATAAGTGCTATAAAAACACTTTGTTTTACAGAGGTGCCACCAATGCAACATTCCCATACTGCATGCACTGGTGCTGTCAGACAACACCCTTGAGATGCCAGAAAGAAGAAAACAAAGTAGGCTTTTTACAGGCCTTCTGGAGGCTCCAAAGGACTGACATCAAAGTCTTAGAACTACTTAGTAGGAAGGGCAGAAGCCTTCTACATCTATATACACATAGTCATGGCTACCAAAAATGATGCCTTCAAACAGGACGAGCCCTCTGTTAATTTGAAGTCATCTCCAATTAAATAACCTTGCTTTTCAAAAAGCTTCTCTCATGTACACCTTCACAGGAAAATGGGTTTTAGATATATATATATATATATACACATATATATCTCCTAAGGAAAAATACTTGGGTAAAGCACATGCCATTTTCCTCTTTAATCCCTTCTCAAAATTCCCTGCCCACAGAAACCACAGCTTGTACATGATTACTAGAAACAGGTGAGGAGTTCTTTATAGTATTGCTATGAGGCAACATTTCCGCAGAGACACCCATCCCACACCCTCAAGGGTGCACAGGGCAAAAACATTTTCTGTAAGTCACTGCTCCCTTCTCCACTGGAACTTTCAGACCTCTACATAAATTTTCCTTTTCAGGAAAAAAACCCCAAACTGTAAATTCTTCCTACAGTAAACAACTAGAAGTATTTTGCACTACTTTTCCCATGAAGAAACCAACTGCGGTGACATTCAACTGTTACACAACCCAACATGCAAATGCTGTTTGTTCTTATCTAAAAGAATCTCTTTCTTTTACTACAATCTGTAGAAACAACAGAGATGAAAACAAAGCAGGTGCCTCGGTGAAGTTATTCTGCAGGCCAAAAAATAAGGTTTCCTAGACAATTTCAGGTCTTCATCAAAAACATTGGTATGGTTCTGCAACGAGTTTATTACCTTACCATGAAAGGCAAGAAGAATAGAAAACCACAGTAAAGCTTTAACTAACAGCTGAAAGCACCATAAGTATCTGGGGCAAAGGGGGAGGTGGGGGAAAGGGGGGGGAAGAGACAACTCCTTTCTCTGTTAGGTAATATTTTACAACTAAAAAGAGCACAAAACTACTCTCTACCCCAGAGTTTTGATAAGCTTGTGTTTAACAGAGGGAAAGGGCAGAAGGAAACTGAAATCACAGAACCTCAGAATCAATCAGGTCAAAAAAGACCTCTGAGATCATCGAGTTCAACCTATGACCAAATACCATCATGTCAACTAGATCACCGCACTAAGTGACACGTCCAGTCTTTCAATAAACACCGCCGGGGCCGCTGACTCCACCATCCTCAAGTATCACATAACCCTGTTCAGCAGCAGAAAATTAATTTTAAAAACCCAAAACAAACAAGCAAATAACCCCGGTCTCCTGGCAACACGCCGAGGGGATACACCAAGGAGCGGCCTCTCGGCTGCTGGGAGCCCGCAGGCACGGAAGCCAGGACCCAGCTTTTACAGCCCCCCGGCACCCGCCGACCACCCCCGGCGCCCACCCGGGGCCGCAGGGGCAGCACCCGCTGCCCGTCCCCGCNCCGTGCGCGCGCGGCGCGTGGGGGTGCCGCGGGACAGGGCCGAGCCCTGTGCGCGCACACGGAGCCCAGAACATTCCCGGCTGGAAGGGACTCACAAGGGTCATCCGAGTCCGACTCCTGGCCCTGTACAGGACGGCCTCCGAGTCACACCGTGTGCCTGAGCGCGTTGTCCAAACGCTTCCTGAGCTCTGTCAGGCTGGTGCTGTGACTACTGCCCTGGGGAGCCTGTTCCAGTGCCCAAACACCCTCTGGGTGAAAAAACTATTCCTAATATCCAGCCTAAAACCTCCCCTAGCTTCGTGCCGTTGCCCTCAATCTATAGGGCTGCCTGCTCCTGTGCACCTGCCAGGAGCCACAGCAGCACAGGGAGGGAGGGGATCCATCCCTCCTCTGGGCTTCCCTGGGGAGAAGATGAAAAGCGCAAGTGTGCCAGCGTGCCTGATCCAAGCTCCCGCCCTGTGAAACACAAACACGAGAGGGATGCGATCATCCTCTGCTTCACATCACCTGCAGGAAGTACTTGCTGCTTGGCTCCCCAGCACGCGAAACTCCGGGTCAGCCCCTTCTGAAAGGCCCTGTGCAGCTGGGTCCGGGTTCTCTGCTGCAGGTGTGCTGGACCTCTGCTGATGGACGTGACAGAGTTGTGCCGATCCCCAAGTAAATTGTCATCCCAGGAAACGCTGTAAAAGTTTTACCATGATGAGAGTGCATAAGAAGCATCACTGTTATCATCTCAGATCCCTGTTAAAATACAAAATAAACTGCCCACCGCACTGAAGCATAGAAAAGACACAATCCAAGACGTCCAAATGAGTGTTCACTAAGCATAGGAATAGCAGGGGTTTTTTCCTTTAAATAGCTGTATTTCTACTATTTTGTTTTCCCTACAATGGCGATGTGGGACACGAGGGTAGACCTGAGCCTCCTCTGTATCCTTACTACAGTAGCAGGTCAAGACTACATTTTCTGAGGCTGAAAGAAAATCATTCACAGTTAAGAAAAAGGAGTAGGTCATAGTTTGCATTTCACCCAAGACATGCTTTACAACAAGCTCATAGTAGGGTTAGAAGACAGCAAAAAAAATTACATCCATAAGGAAAAGGTATATGAGCAATACACACAGTTACATTAGGAACAATCCCCTCAGACTTTAGAACAGGCTAGGTCCTTGAGCAGGTAAGAACGTGCTTCCTCTACAGCCAGGTGATTATGTAATTGCAGCTTTTACCAGAACACATCACCACCTCAATTCACAAATTATTACATCAACCCTTACATTTTTATCCCATGCTTTTATACTCCTCAGGAAATTCTCTCAGGCTATGTATACTATATGTACAATCACATTCTGCATATTCCCATGCTGCAGGGAGGCACCAGAGGACAGAAGCTCCTGGGCAACTGGGTTAACCCAAACATGGATATTTTCATAGGACACTAGCTGCATGATCCCCTCAGCAAAGCACAAGTGTCTACTTGCATTTACACATAATATTGAAAATTTTGGCCTAGTTTTATTGTTTGACATCACTTTCTAAACCTCTTATATCAGTATTTACATTCAAAGTGGAAACATACGAAAGCTGTGACCAAAAAAAAAGAGAACACCAGTATCTGAAGGGAGGGTGTCAAGAGGATAGAGCCAGGATCTTCTCAGTGGTGCTGGTCAATAAGATGAGAGGCAAAAGGAGAAGCTGAAACACAGCAAGTTCCACCTGGACACGAGGAAGATCTTCTTTACTGTGAGGGTGACTGAGCTTTGCAAGAGAATCCCCAGAGATGTTGCAGAGTCTCCTTTCCTGGAGTTATTCAAAAGCCATCTGGAAACCATCCTGAGTAACGGGCTGTAGGCGTCCCTGCTTGAGCAAGGAGTTTGGACTAGAAGACATCCAATGGTTCCTTCTAACCTCAACCATTCTGTGAACACTGCTGCATACCAAAGATTCATGAAATAACTTTTCTCCCTTTCCTCCTAAGCAAGTAGCAAACAAACTCAGCATTGGTTCCCCTCTGTTGCACACTTACATATTTGCTCTGACGTGTTAACAATGCCTACATCTGCACAGGTAGGAACAATGCAAGAAAACTGTTCTTACTGTGTCCTAGAGGAGGCCACCGTATTTTCAGTTGATAGTCACAAGCAGACCCTGCAGATTATTTTTTTTGGTACACATGGAGAGCCTTGGAAGTGAAAGAGACCAAGAGCAGAAGGGGGGTACACTGACCACATTTACCACAGGCGCTGCGTTAGGTCTGTTAGATGCACAGAGATACACACCACAACGTCATGTTACTGCATTGGAACAATATCCTGAGGCACCTGACGTCAGTTCCTCCTGCACACATAAAGCAAACAGTCACATGGCATCACCGGGGTGTTTTCTTTTCCTTTACAGAGGAGATTCTGTTTGCCTGCACCGGTTGAGGGGTCGGCAGCCACCTACAGAGGCGCATCAAAGGAGGCCCCCCACAGCTGCAAAGGGAAACTGTCTGGGATTACACACAGACACTGCCAGCTGGGTGCATAAAGAACTTGATGAGAAATGGCCTAATGCAAGCCTGTTTCCAAGTGAAGCTAAGGCTCCTCACGAATGGAAGGGACTGGGGGGAAAAAAGAAAAAAAAATGCTAATCTTCTCTCTGCACATGAAGTTTTCTGCTTTCAGTCTGATTTGATTCCGACTGACAGATTTCTGCTAGCAGTCTTTTTGCCTATTCTGTTTTGAAATGGGTACTGCACACAAAATATAAAATTTTGTTTCTGTAAGAAAAGGATGATATCTAATGGATCGGGATTATACACAATTACTATTGAATATTTTTAAAAAAGACAACATACATCACCATTGCTAAAGAAATTGTAGATATTCAAAAATTAAATTGTGGAACTAAAATATCTAGAATAATTAAATGATACATGAGTTTGGATAAAAACAAAGACCTTAGTTCTGCATGCCTGTAAGCACATTTGTAACTCAATATACACTCCTGTCTCAGTTACTGAAGCTATTAACATGCATAAAGTTAAGCAGGTTTATAACCTGAAACTTATTCTCTCATTATTTTGAGGGGGTCCTAGAGAGCTGCAACTTTGAGTACTGAGAATTTCCTTGATCCTTTCATTAGAGCAGAGAGTTACCTTCATCTTCTAACATAACCCCAAATTCAGACAGAAATCGTAAGTTATGGTATCATCACCTAAATTTTAAGCTGCAACCCAGGGAGAAAACTGGAGCAATTGCAATCCTTCATCTAACAGGGAATATATTGTATCAGGTTTACTGAACATGAAATGCCTTATGCACAAAAGCCTGTGCCTGAAGAACTCAAAGCTAGAAAAACTCTTTGAAGTATCTGTTATGTATTCTGTAAACAGCCTTTTCTTCTATCAGCATTCTGCTCAACACGCTGCAAGAGACAGAAATTCAGCCTTAGAGTCAGACTAGTCACTATCTCCCTACATCTCTCTGCTATGTACCTACACAAAAACCTCGACTGTGAGGAAAAAAGATCCCTCACACCAGACTCACCTAAGAGAGTCAAGAGTTGGAGGGGTTTTCAGGCACCCCAGAGAAACCCCACAGCTAAGCCACAGACACTGGGAAGCCAGGAAAGGGTCCAAGCTACCAGCTCCTTACCTATCTGGGGCACCGTAATTTCAACCCCATGCCCAGCTACCCAGGCTTTGGAGTACGTTGTGGCTCTTTGGAGGTGGCAAGAACACCCTTCCCCTTCTGAGGCTCCTCAGGGTTGACCCTACCACATAAACACATGCTTCCAAGTTGACTTGATCCTTAAATTGGCCTCCTGGCTTCAGGGGTGGCTTGAAGCCCTTGCATGTCACATGGTCTCTCTTTCTCCAGGAACATGAACCTCCTAGCCATCATCATTCAACTTCCACAGCCTTCAGGTCTCCTCAGAAAAGTCCTGAACCTCCCTGGCCTTAGAAGCTTCTGAGAGGCAACTCAAGCACCACTAGTCCATTCTTAGAGGGGCTTGACCTCATCCTCTACCTGGCTTCAGGGGTGGCATCCCCAAGCCAGGTAGACGATGGTGAATCCCCAAGCCGGGTTCCCTTGTTCTGTGATCCCCTTGGACCCCAGGAACAACCTGACCCTCTGCAACCACATAGTTTAAGAGGAGGGTTCAGGGAAATTTGGATTGTCCCACTCTTGCTCAACCCCACTGACACCTTCAGCATCCCAGTTTCCTGCTGCTGGTCACACACCCCCACACTAATTCCACCCACACCAGCCATTCAGTCCCGACGACTCTTTGGGGGCAGCATGAATTGGCCCTAGCCAACCCAGAGGAGCCTCAAAGCCTAGGCAGGGGTGACTCAGGGAGCCCTCACCTCCAGGGCACAGTCCTGCAGGGTCTGAACAGGGTGGGCAGACCTGGGAGCTGGTATCAAGGTCCATCAACAGTCCCAGACTGCTGAAGGCA
This sequence comes from Ifrita kowaldi, assembly GCA_013398055.1. Classification (NCBI taxonomy): domain Eukaryota; kingdom Metazoa; phylum Chordata; class Aves; order Passeriformes; family Cinclosomatidae; genus Ifrita; species Ifrita kowaldi. The sequence continues at coordinate 199,267 of VZRS01009500.1, forward strand.
GGATGATGACTTAGGTGGAGGTCTATCCTGGAACTCCTGTCAGGTAGAGCAGCAAGAGGCAGGACTGAAGAGAGAGCCACGACAGTAGACCATGGTCCAGCCAGGAGACAGGAACAGAGACTGGAGATAAATATGCCTCCACCAATATAGCTTGAAGCAAGGCTGAAGGCTCGGGACTGAGCTTAAATGGACATCCCAGGATATGGGCAGAGGATGTGGGTGGAGGTCCCAGGTGAGACTGGTCGGGGACATTAAAGACTGTTGATGCATTCAGTCCCCCAACGCCCTCTCGAAATTGCTCACTGCAACACAGGGCTGGATGGGGAAAGATGCAGAAAGGAGTTCACACATTAACAGAGTGAGAGTCCCTTTGTCTTGGGGACCCTGTCTGGCTTCCTCGACTCTGATGATTTGGATCAAACACAACTTTTAACTTTTTCACATCCTCAGGATGTTAGAAGCCCATTGACAGAAGCATGACGTTAAAACTAGGAGTTAAGCACCGCCTGCTCCAGACCTAGCTGGAGTCTGCACAGAGCCTGCAGCAGGGAGGGAGGGCAAAGGCTGGGAAGCAGAGCACCTATCAGATCATTCCAAGCAGCTTGTGAGTTGCAGCCCTAAATGGCACATTTCAGGAAGGCATCGCACTGGGATGTGATGAAGTGATACTGCTTAACGAAATTTCTTACAAGATTGGCACAGGAATCTCAACTGCTTTGACACCAAGAAGTGATGTCTCTGTGAGAATTGTGTTTTTCCTTTGATTTCATGGACTGAAGGGGTCTGCAAGACTGCATCAAAGTAGCAGAGATCCAGAGAGTTCTTTAAGGAGGAAAAGGATGAAAATCTGAAATTCACAGAGAGAAGGCAAAAAGAATCAAAAAATGTATTCCAGTGTAGCCTGGAAATAAATGCCACCTTAATGAAATACTGAAAGAGACTCATAGGCTGTGGAGAACTCAGACTGTGCCAGTGTAAAGGTCTTACTTCCTCTTCAGGAGCCTTGGGACAAGGGTGTTACAGAACCAGGATAACCATGGTGGCTCTACAAGTCTGAGCAAATAGGAATTCACAGTGTTATTCACCCCATTGTACAGAAGTTAGCTTTGGCTTGAAACCTTGCTGAACAACTCCTGGAGCTGCCATACTTGTAGAACCAAGGAGAAGTTAACACAATCACATCATTGCTAGGATTGCTGTTTAGCACCTGCACGATGCCTCTAGAAGTTCTGCATGGTGAGTGGGTCATCTGTCCGGGAACCAGGGAAGTGACTTTTAAAACCAGAAAAGTGCAGAGCACTCTCTGTGTATGAAATGCATTAAAGAACTCTAGTACATGGACGAAAGTTTTGCTGAGTCGCTTGTCTGTGGTGTTGTTCACATTGAGTGGCAATGGGCTTGCCTAATAGTCTGAAATTTACTGCCTGCTTGTAATGTGAATACACTTTTAAACAGCTTTAGATCCTTTCTAAGGCATTAGGAGTAACCCCGAAGATTAAAAACAAATTTGTAATTCATTTGGTTGAAAAAAAAAAACCATGTTGTCAGGACTAACAAAGATTAGTGCAATGGCTGTCGGGGCTGTCAAGCCCTAACAGAGTCCTGGTGAATTCCTGCTGTAGTATTTATTGCCTGAAGGTTCGCTGCTCAGTAAACAGAATGGTACATTTAAATTTAAGATTGCTTTTAGAATTTGCTACTCCTGGGCATGGACAGGGCAAAGGAGATGATGAAATTCCTTAAAAGAGGTAATAAATTCAACAGGGCTAAGTCATTTGTTTGGATTCCAGCCATGGCATGAAAGCATGGAGCAAGAGAGGCAGGTTGGTTTGTCTGAAAGGAAAAGAAGCTTTCTTCTCGGGTACATAGTGCAACCATACCCGACTACAGAGATGGAAATGAAAGACTGAGGGAGGAAAGGGGAACAGGCATGAGAGAAAGTATTTGCTCAGCTCTGTTCTGATAGTGGCAGCCAGAACTGGCAATTGAAACAGTCTCCAGTGAGTTACAATTTGTCTGGCTGTTGCAGCAGAGACCTAAATTCTTACCCATCTCCTCTAATTTCTGATGGATGCACTGAAAATTCCAAACTTGTAAAAAGGAGTTCAAGAAGGCTGAATCTCAAGGTCAAGCAGCATATTCATTTAGTCACAGCTCTCTGACACAAAAGGGTCTCTATTGTGTGGATTTTCCCATCCTATTTTCCTATGAACATTAGTATCTTCTGTGCGTGGCACAACATATGACACATGGGTGATAATCCTCATATTAAGCATGAGGATTCTCCTGGCAGGTCCTTACTTTGCCTGTGAAGGCTATTTAAGCCCCCTAAGTCTTTACAGCTTTTCTCTGGTATGAATTTTCCAATGCCCACAGTTTCGTATTCCCCCTTGGATCCAGTGATGACAAGGGAGGACAATGCATTCACCATATGGTGCTAAGAACTGCTGGATTTTGGTAGTTCAAAGGGTGGTGGAGTTAACAAGGACCAGATTCTCAGGTATTAATTTCAGTAACTCCTGATCACAAATAAGATGTTAAACACTGAGGGAGGAGCGCTACAACCACTACTTGCTCTCTCTCTGCTTTTTCTAAGAAAAAGAGAGTTCCCCATTCAATCCATGATCCAGCTTGGTGACTGGGGAAGGCTGGGATGGGGCCCTAATTGTCCTGGTCAGCCTCACTGCACCCATATCATTAGCTCAATCACCTCATTTCAGCTTGGGTCTGGGTCATTAGGCCTGCTCTGAGCTGCCTGTTCCTGAATTATTGTTCAGATTTTCTGGGCTGACCTTGGACCCAACTTGTCTCTGCCTGATGATAGTTGGACTGTCAGTGGGACCTGTTTCTGTCACAACACCACTGGACTGCTGTGGGACTGCCTCACCTGGGTTGTGTCCACCCCAGGCTTCTGGCTTACATGATCCCTGAAGACTCACCCTGTTTTTCATGCCTCCTCTCCTGAAGCCTCACCAATCCACATCCTCTATCCATGTTCAGGAGCCCCATTTCAGCTTGCTGGACTGTTGATGAGACCTGTTGCTAGAAAACTGTTGCTCTGTTCACCCTTCCCAGACATGTTGGTACTGTGCCCCAACAGCGAGGGCACTGCCCTGTATGTGCTGTGGTCACCCTCAGCTCACCTTCCCTCATGAAGCAGCCTTGAGATTGCTCTTCTCTGACAGTCTGTGGGGATTGTAGGAGATTGAAGTCTGCAAGGGATGGCTGGGAAAGACAGGGAGACAGGAGGACTCTGGGGAAGGTGTCATTCCCCAGCTACTGCCACTAATTCTCGTATTTCTGACAGTTGATCTCAGCTGTGTCAGAGGAGATCACAACAAATGTGCTGTTTCTGCAGCACTTCAGGAGGGGCAGTGATAGTTCCCAATCTTTGGAGCTAGGTACATTCTCTTCCCATTCATCTCATTCCTGCTAGGAGCAACCTACTTTGAAAAGATCTCTGTGTGGTGAATCAGCCTCCTTTAGAGCTGAAGGAAGATCTTTTTATTCCCTTGGGAAATGTCCAGATTCTGGTAACTACTGCCTCGTAAGCAGACAGGTTACCACTATCCTCCTACCACGCCTCTGAAATGGCCTTATTTCTCCTCTTTTTTGGTGTTGTTTTTGGATGAGTTTTTTGTATAAGTATGTTAACAAGCCCATGTGAAGCCAGATGCCATTTCCACAGCTGCACCTTGTAAACTGGGCACCAGTGAGACTTTATCTCATCCAGATCCAGCAGTGGGAAAAACACCCTGCTCATACCCTTCCTCAGCTGGAGGAACTGAGGAGGAGAAGGTGATGAAGGCAAAGCCTCAGTGGAAGTGATCCACCAGGTCAGAGTGAGATTAATATTTAGAAGAATGTGTACAAACAGCAGGGATATCTATAGTTACACAGCTAAAGGACAAGTAATACAAATACAGATGGAGCTTGTCCTGTCATCCTTCAGGACACATAATATCAACCAAAGCCAGAGGAAAAGAGCAGCAGAAAAGCCTCTATTCAGCAGGGAGCACATGCAGCTGTTTAAAAGACCTTCTGAGTGTGGCCGGGTTATTCACATGTGCAGAGTTAAGTGTGTACTTAGGCTCTCTCCTAAATAGAGGCTCAAAGGCAGTCAGGATTTGACCCAGATCACATAATGATTTAGTGAGGCTGTAGGAAGCAATCTCTGGATGCACCATCCCTTTCTCCAGCCAGTGAATCATGGTGCCTCTCTAGGCAATCTGACTGGCAGAATCCTGGGGGTGCTGGGAAAGTAGGGAAATAAAAAAAGGATTTCCATTTTATCAAGATAAAGCTGTAGCCAGAGCTGATAACAGGTTACTTGAAAGAATGCCGGTCATGTACGCTTGGTGATTGTTGCTTAATTTGTTTAAGCTGAAAAAGCCTATTTCTACAGTGGAATACAAATTAGGGTAATTATGTTGTGATGGAGTACTGCATGTGTAAGATGAAAGCCTTTCTTTACAAAAGCCTCTTCATCACTTGAGTAGAAGAAAATAAAATCCTGCTTAAACAACACGTTGGTTTCTGTATTTCCATTTGAACAAAAGACTTGAATTTTTTTCCCCTCTGTAATATTGCATGGTTTGGTTTTCTAAAAGTGCTTTTACTTTTGACAACCTCACAATTAAACCCTCCAACATACATTCCGATATGTAATTATAAAAGGCTGAGGTAAACATAGTCATTTATAATAGTTTCACAGGCTCTGTAGACTATTAGTAGTTGGGTATTCAGATTACATATTTTTCATATTCTCCTGACTTTTCATAAGTCTTCTGACTTAGGAACTGAGTTGCTCATAAGCTCTCGTCTTAGTATTCTGTGTCATAATAGCGCAATACACAGTGATGTTTGTAGTTGGTTAAAATAAACTACTGCAGGTTTTTATATATGTTTTACAGTCAGATCATCTGATCATAAATTACTCAGATACAGATTGAAAGCAATTCACTGCATCTGTGTATCCATGATAATTACTTTTATTTCAACCTATAAAAATATTTATTTTCACTTCCTGTGTGAACTGCAGTTACTGTTTCGCAAGGGACAGCTTCTTAAGCATCAGTAGGTATGAAATGCTTGTTGCACAGGCTTACTCAATGCACTTACAGACTTGCACGTTTATCCAAATGGCCTTATCCAGGCCATCCTTATTCACGTGAGCAAATCTTGTAATTAGTTCCAGTGAATTGCTCTCTGACTAAGACCGACTTACAGAAGTAAGAATTTGCAGGATTGTGCCCTTAGTTAACATGACAGGTGAGAAAATCAATTTCCTTGTATGGGAGAAGTAGACAGTGTTAAAGTGAATACTCAGAGAATCATTATTCATTCTCTTCATGCTATAATTCAAAACCAGTATTTGAAGTTTGGGAACATTGTCTTAATTAGGATTATTTTAAATTGTCAATTTAAAGACTGGCAAATTAATTACCAGGAAAACAGATCAAAGTAAATGCCTGAAATGCACATTTTAAAATTACTTATCAAGGAAGATGGAATCCAATAAAATAAGGGGGGAAGAAAGTAAATATGCAGACTGCCCAAGTACCCCCCCC
>VZRS01009500.1:213620-230392 GCA_013398055.1 Ifrita kowaldi
GATTTTCTTTATTCCCCCCTTTTTTTTTTTTTTTTGGTTCCCCTTACTACATCTTTCAGTAGGTTTCATAGGCGCAATGTAAGTGTTTCAACACTTTCAAGGTAGCATGAAGATGTTGATAAAATTTGTAAGGGAGAATAGTTGACCTCTCTAACAATAAGATAGTGTAAGCTGCATTATGTTTCATTTATTATTTTGTAAATTATTTCATTAAATTAACTTTTCTTTAAAACCTGCTATATATAAAGATGTGTCTTTTTCCTACAGAGGCTACACTGCTTTTACTTCCCATAAGCAATTCCACCTTTTCTTTATCCTTTCGTAATTGTTGAGAAGAAGGAAAAGTGGTTAAGAAATAAAACATTCAAATAGGAAATGTAATTTCATTCTGGTGTAAGCAGAGTTAAGGAAGAGATATATGCCTCTTTCTCAGTCCTTATTCATGGGTAATGTGAATATCTGGGAAAATATACCCAAATGCTGCTATGTTCCCCAGTCTGCATTTGCTTTCCTAATAGATGTGGGAAAAGTGTTAGATGGTTTTTGGAAGATCCGAACGATGACGTTAGAAATAACAAAAAGCTGCAGTGAAATAGTATCTTAGCACTGTGGCTGTGGAGTGGGCAAATACACAAACTATTGAAAAGCTATACTGGATTCTCACTGTTCAAAACAGGGCGTTCTAGCAAAAGGTGCTACAGAAGACAAAAAAAGCTATTTTTTATACTTAGAGTTGGTTAAAGCGAGTTTCCTAGGCTGATGTGCCTATAGATGATCTGAGACAAGTTTGTTCAGTAACATCAACTTCCATGGTGTGTTTGGAAAAAGTAAACAGCTTTTCCTTTAACTGTAAAATAGCAGTTCAGGCTATTTCTTTAGAGGGAAAGGAAGATTTTTACCATCACATCCCGATACCTATCTCTCATATTGCTCCACATGACAACTACCAGGTCTGTCATGGAAACAAATACTCTTCAGCTTTCCTGATTTTTAGCAGTTGATCTGCTTCTGGCTCCTGCTGCTGTTGCTGCTCTCCATCAGAGCTTTCTCAGACAGATTGGGAGTCAGGATTTAGTCCTGTTTAGGGGTGAGGAAAACATGAAGCAATTTTAATTTCAGATTCATCCCAAAACGAAGTTTAGTTTAGTTTTAGGGTTTACCCGCAGCCATACTGTCCATTTATCAGTCTTGACCCTCACTTCCTTAGAAAATAATGATTAGAGAGAAAATGGAGCTTAACTGCACTTTTAGACAGCAACATTGCAGTTTGACTCCTCAGTTGCAGTGCAATAAGGAAAATTAATTAATTCCTCCCAACTGGCCCAACAGAACTAATCTGGATATACATACCTAGCAGCCATGGTTATAAGGTAACATCATTGTTGGTTTGTTACGTTTTGTTTGGGTTTTTTTTCCCCCTGAACAATAATTCATCTCGCTTGCTATATGTGGAGCAGTCTATTTATTTTCCTGAAATTACTTATGTCACTGTGAAAAGTAATAGACTTTTTTTCTAAGCTCAGTCTCTAGACAGCTAAAAAATACTGGTGTTGCAGTGACAATGCACTGTTTATTCAACATTATGCACATCTTGCCTACAAACATCAGAGGAGTTTCATGTTAAATTCTGGTAATGTGGTAAACTCTATTCTCTCTAGTTCATGTTTCAGCAAAGAATTAAGCAGGATATGAACTTACAGACAGCTCAGAAAACAGATTGAAATGCTGGAGCGAGTTTGTAACTGTCCTTGATACTGTCTTTTGAGATGGATATAAATCATGTAAATCTCGCTGCAATAATTCTAGAGGTTGTCTGACTCTTGAATGCCTAATCTTTTGACCTTTATGATGTATTAATGTTTTCAACGTATTAATCTAAACTTTTAAGGAGAAGGCATCCCAAATTATGTGTGGAGAGAAAAAAAAAAGAAAGGAAAGAAATCTGGAACCAATAAACTTGTGGAGCTTGTAAATTCTTTCTTTCCAAGTTATTCATCCTAAAGAGGGTACAGGCTCTGCTTCTTAGAAACAAAAATGCAGACAGAGGAATGGGACACTTAATGAGCACAATATATCTGGAGGCTTCAGACTGATGGCAACCTGTGTTGAAGTATCTGCCTTTCCAGTCAAATCCCTTAAATTTCTCTCCCAAAATGAAAGGATCCTACTAGAAAAAAAGTCAAAATTACTGGAAAATTAATCAAAACCTGACTGGAGGACACTGATCTTCAATGCAGGTTATGCCCATGTTAACTTTGCTGTGACTCTCATAGTTTGGGAGGTTTAGTCTATGTGGAAACCTTTTTTTTTCTGTTTTCTTTTTTTTTTCTTTTAACCATCACCACTTCAAAAGTGGATGAAAGAACATTGTAAAAAAAAGACTTAGGAAAATCATTTAGGGGCAAAAGCCACAGAGAGGAAATTCAAAGCCACAGAATATTTTTTTAGGAAAACTGATCACATGAAAACAGGAAAGGAGATGATTAAATTGAAAATATTTGGCAGCCTGAAGTATAATAGATTCCAGTAATCATTTGCTGATGTGTTTACTGTATAAACTGCACATGAACAGGCTAAGTATATACAATATGGCAGATTTCAGGTGTGAGCCAGGTTATGTGTTCATTGTCTTATGATTCCCAGAAATGTGTGGTTTCTCATCAGTGCTCCCAAAAGCATGTGGAATATGGAGACTGTAGGGTTGAGACCACAGACCTTAAAACTTAAATATTTCATCAATAAAGCAGGTAAGCTGCTCTCCTGTTCATCATTTCATGTCCTATGGGAAGTGTCATAGAGCCATGAGGCCCCAGCCTTCATATTGCAGTCTCTCATTCAACCTCAGAGCAGTAGAGTGAGAAGATATCACTGCAACAAATCAGGGGGATTGTACTATTTGTCAGTTCTATCAAAGGTTGACAATTGTTCTGCATGAGTTGGGCATCTGGGTTATCTGCAGTGCTTACCCCTTAAAGCACAGCAAGAAAGGCAATCCGTGAACCTGACTGCTGCTTTTGCTCTCTGCTCGTACCCCTGAGTGTAGCTATAGCTAGTTCTGTAGCATCATAGCATTTCATTGCTTTTAAAATAAATTCTGTAAATTAAAATGGATTTTGTTTATCTTAAAGACAGTCAAAATTAAGATAACAGGAAGGAAATACTGAAAATCCTTAGAAATGTTGGAAGACAAAAACGCTCAAACATATTCCCAAAGAATTTGTACCTTTAACTGTCATTGAAAGGGGGACATTTAACCCAACTCCATGGGTCCAGTGCCTTTACAGGGATAATCTGCAGATGTCAGAGGAAAAAGGCTGTATTATTTCATTAGAGGGGATCTCCATCTTTTAAGTGACTGATCACTTCCTGGGAGGTGACTGAGTGCCTCTCCAGTATAGGTGGTTTTGGGTTTCCAGAGAGAAGCCCCACACAGCAAAACAGGCTCATGGCACTACATGTTTGGGAACCCTGCCCTTGTTTCTAAAGCCTCACAATTCTTCCAACAACTGTCACAGCACAGCAATTTATGTGGGAACAGAACAGTGAAATGTTGACAGATGAGTAGTGCTCATTATGTCCTGCTAGTCAGGGGATACCCAAACCAGGTCACCCAAGAGGTCCCTGGAAAGTGGACAGGGAAGCTACTGAGCTCTGGCTACCAGCAGGACACACGCAGGCACTGCCCCCATCTCCTTGTCAAGAAAAAGTTTAATGTTTCTCCAATTACAATTTCGAATTTACAAATCGTGAAATTTAATCAAAGACTAAAGGATCTAGTCACAGTGTCACTGGCAACGCTGATATTTGGGTCCCTTTTAAGCCCCATGACCAGGTGATACCATCTGTGATGGGAACAGGCAGGTTCCCCTTGCACCAAGAGTTCTTTAGAGTCCCCTACAATTTGAGCTGTAAGCCTGAGCCTCTCTATCTCTACAGAAAAGAAAAGAAAGACAGATCACAGGGAAGTTGAACTGCAAAGAGAGCACCAAGCTGTTTTGTGTGGAAGGGCCAAACCCCTGCCTGGCACTGGGACAGGGGTGTGCTTCAGATCTCACAGCCTGTGCTTGGCACAGCGCTGAAGGTCCCAAGAAGAGAGGGCTGGGATGTAGTTACCCCCATGCTCCTTCTCCCCAGGGCAGCACTTCATTTCAGCCCACAGGGAAAGCCCTTTTGGATCATGCAGGCCAATTTACTAACGAGAACATTCTGACCCTAATGAGAAATGGGCAGTCACGCTAATGCAGGAGGATATATTGAATATCATTGCATACTATCAAATCCATTGTCATAAACTTTAAATTCCAGTTATCTGTTCCCGTTGGACCAAACCAGTCTGAACTCACAGAGCAACCCACTGACTGCAGACACAGTGCTATGTCTGTAAACATTTGGTTTTCTCTGAAACCACCTTGCACATCCCCTTGTATCTCCTCAAAAACCAACTCGTTCTAACCGTCGGTTATAAGGTGGACTATGAGCACAAATGCTTTTCATATCCATCACCAGTTTTCCACATGGGACTTTAATTCTCAAATTGTATGTTGGCAGTTGCAGTCAATAATGTCTACAGAATTTTCTATTACATTAGCTGTAGCAATCTGAAACCTAATACCTTTGAAAATACAGAAAACATCCTGAGTGTTATTAAAATAAAATATTTCTGAATGGAGCCCAGCAACTCTCCTCTAATTACTTTAAATTTTAGTGTATAGAAACTATGTTGAGTGACTAGTCAATTTATTTGCATGCTGGAAAAGCTCATGTTCTAGGCATGTGTTTATATGATAACAGCTTCAAACATATGCTTTTTATTTTTCCCAAACAGACAGATGATTTCTTTTTCTAGAGGCTCCTAATAGATTTTCTGCTCATATGCTGCTGTTAGCACACATTTTTTCTTATTTATGGTTTTGTGGGAAGGTACTGCTCTTGGAAGATGTTGGATTGACAGTCCTGCAAGATACTCCAAGCTGCCCTGCTATTTTCCTTAATCCTGACCTGATGAAATCACCTCCTGGAGAGAGAAAGATGGTCACTCTTTATCCCCTGCTGGTACCTGGCTTCTTCACTGAAGACTGCTCACAAAACTAGCAAGCAAGACCACTTCTCAGGGTATGCAGTGTGGTTTGGGCATCTATGTGGAGGAACTGGTTGAAGATTGTTTTGTTTGCTAATCTGTTAATTCTATAGATGGGGAAGCCTAAAATCTAGCTGTCTTTAGCACACTAGGAATTAGAATATGTCTCAAACAATAATTTTGTACAGAGTTTTATGAAATTCAGTATTTTATACATATTTCTAAAATAGAGTACCAATGTCCTTGTTTTATAGAAACATTTCCATTTCACTAAGATCTATCCTGAAAAGAAAAAGAAAAGTTGATTTTCTACTTATTTGTTTAACTGCAGGTCCCTTTCACAATGATCACAACCAAACATTCAATCATGCTAGATTTAAAACCATCAGGGGCCGTTTTTTTGTTGCTGTTGAAAGAAAACTGCCTGACTGACATGTGTAAAACCAAACCACAGCTTGGGGCTAGAATTTGATGGGGTGAGTCTTCATAAAATTCAACCGTAGGAAGACGCAGAAATACCTTCTGGAAATAAATAGTAATTGAGTGTTTTGTTCTTTGATAGATTTTTAAAACTCAGTCCCTGAGACAGTGTGGCCCTTGCCTTGGCAGCAGCTCAAATTAGCTGAAATAAACCTGGAGGTTTCATTTTGTCTGGCTTGCCCAAGAGACAACTCTGATCCGTATGGAAACTGAATATAAAGCATGTAGGCATGCAGTGACAAAAGGTGCCTACGGGCAGCAAAGGGCAGGAAATCAGGATGGGTCAGCTGAGTAAACATCAAAGACTCAAATAACCAACAGAAAAGTAAATATTCTCAAGCAAATGGGATATGCCCATAACACCATTGAGATTTCATAGAAAACATTCTTTGAAAATAGTTCTGCTGGGGTGTTTCTATTTGTGTTTCCCATGCTAGAATATTGAATTAAAATGGTCTGTTTGCTCTTAAAGTTCATAAGTTCTTGCTACTCAATCCCCACAGCAGCCTCTTGACTCCTCAATTATCTCTTCAGCAACTCCTGATAGTACCACAGATGATGGCATTGCCCATCTGGGTATTTCTGATACACCCCACCACGATACTTGCTTAGCAAAATACACACAGGTACAGAGGATAAAAGGTATTTATCTATAAAAGGTCTGTGCAAGGTCTAGGAATTATTTAAAATCCACTTAAACCCCATGAAGGTAAGAAGTCATGCATTTAGGGATTATTATTTGAGAGTATTAAAGGAACATATTTCAAAGACAAAAATCCCTACGTGATTTCTTATTGCTTCATCTCCTGCAGAAATTAAGATGAAGGATTAACATAACCCATTCATTTCAATGCTCAGGCCCCTAACCTGAGCTAACCCATGAACTTTTGCTGTTACATTCTCTCACATAGCTTCTGCTGTTCTTTGATAGCAGCAAGACTGGTATGAGCTGTACATGATGTAATCATTGCTTATTAAAACCCAGCCATTGGCTGGGGGAGTTTTGTATGTTAGTGTCATTCTGGCTTAGGTGATGATATTTCTGGTGTGCTGCACATGAGAGCTGATCATTTTGGCCGCATGACGAACTACCCCAACAGCTGATTTAGTCACTTAATATCTGGCGTGAGTGGTGGGATGAATGAATGCTGCTGGAGGCTAAATCTCCTTTCACAGCTGTAGCAGGAGGGAGTTGCCAAAAGCTCGTGCCATAGCCTGTGATTTCAGGCTAAGGTATAACAACTTTCTGGAAGCACAGTGGGACAATAAAAGATGTGCTAAATATACAAGTCCATGGAAAGCAAATAAAACATATGAGATTTCTTTTGGCTGCTAGTGGTGGTTGGTTGGTTTTGCTTGGGAAGCAAGAACCTGACCCTGAAGCTGGTTTTTTGCACCTCCATGTGTGCCTTCTGCTTGTTATTCTCTTTGCTGGAAAGGAAACATTGCCACTGTATAGACAAAGGAAATGTGGGGCTTTTTTCCCGTGTAACTGTTACAGTGCCAGGTACCATTACATTTTACATCACCTTTTGTGCTGTGGAGCATCTTTTTTCAATCTCATTCATGTCTCCAAGCAGGTGTGGGTTTCCACGGGTGTTTGAGGGCAGGTAGGGCCAGCAAGCTGGGCTGCCACAGTGTCTGCTGAGCTGGCAGTGGAGGAGCCCGCGCGCTGTGTGGGATGCTCTCGCGTGGGTGCCCTTAGAAAGCATTGAAAGCGTAAGATAAAGGGCATCAGTGTGAAAGGGTTAGTGAATGCGGAAGTATCAACAAAATAAGAAATACTGTAACGAAGGCTGCTTCTTCCCTTCTCCCGCTGCTTCATAGGGATGCTATCAATGGTCTAGTTTCCGTGGTCCCGGGCCCCAGGCACCTGCACGGCCTCTCAACCTGCCGGTGCCTGGGAGTGGAGCTGAGCCCCGACAGCCGCGACCGCTGCCACATCCGCTCCGCTTCTCGGCGCGGTGTGTGCAAACACCGCCCACACACCCCCCAGGCGGGGGACACCGCGCCGGCCCCGCAGAGCCCGCCCCGAACCTCCCGGAGGCTTCTTGCCCGCTGCTTCTTCCGAAGGCGCGTACGGGACCCCGCCCGGCTGTGCCCTGGAGCTCCCCCAGGAGCTCCCAGCATAGGGGGCACTGCGGAGTGGGCCCTGGGGAATGCCAGGAGCAGGGAGGGAAGCGCAGCCCTGTTTGTTCATGTCCCTCCTGCTGCAAGAGCTGGAGGAGGCGAGGGGCCGGGATTAACTGTGGGAGGTTGCTCGGAGGCTCCGGAGCCCGGCAGGCACAATTCACGAAGTGATGGCACAGCGTGTGCCTGTGCCCTGCGTGTACCTCCTGAGAGCTGACGCTGGGGCATTCCACGAGGACTTCGCCCCTCGCTGCCCAAGTCGCCCCGGAGGCGGGGCAGCCTCTCCAAAAGCCCGAGAGCGCCTTACATGCCTAGTGCGGCGGACGTTTAAAGGTCGCCACGAAATGCCGAAATGCCAAGATGACGGGCACGGGGAAACGGGACCCGAAACCCTCCGGTGCCCCGGAGCGGACTCAGGGACCCCATCACTCGGTGGTCCCGAGAGTGGGAGTCCAGCGTTTGACCCGGCAGTGAAATTCAGGGCAGCAGGATACACGGCCCGAGTGGGGCGCAGGCATCCCGCTGTTACCGCCGCGGGAGAAGCGGGAATAGTTCGGGCGGTCCCGCTGTAGAGCCTAGGAGCTCTGGAGGAGCTGTTCCCGTGCCTGAGGGACTTCATGTCGTCGGGCTCGGGGACCGAAGCCCGGAAGCGCCAGGACGCACAACCCCTTTGTATTCTTTCGAGCCTCTTTCAGTGCTTCCCCAAGGGGGACAAACCGGCCAAAACAAACAAACAAAAAAACAAAACAAAATAAAAACAAAACAAAAAAATTAAGCTCCTCCTCGCGCTGCAAAATTGCCTTCATCGGGTTTTGGGGCAAAAGCTGTCTCTGTATCTTACGTTCATTCCCCCTAACGCTGCGGAAACAGGGACCTTTCAGGCGGGCGGGAGCACCCCGAAGGACTTGCCAGTGAAATCCCCCTCAGCCTCGAGAGCATTTCCTGAACCCGGGTTCCCCTGGCGTCGGTGAAACGTCGGTCCTTTTAATTACACGCAACTACCCGTTTTTGTTAAAACCCCGCCGAGAAGGGTTAGGTTCCTACTTCTCGGGAAGCAGACTGCGTGTGTTGGCCGCTGAGCATCGGACCCTCTGACCAGGGCGGGGCAGTCGCTACGTGCACCCCTGCCATCTCTATAGGCACGAAGAACCTTGACACGGAGGGACGTGGGGCTGTTGAGCCAGTTTGCTACAAATCCATTAAAGGAATGGCTCAAGGGGCAGGATCTGGACCCCTGTCCGGGACCAGCAGTCCACCTGCTGTAGACACCCCAAATACCTCCGGGCACCCGTGCGGCTGCTGTGCAGAAAGCGGAGAGAGGAGTGCAGGGGCCGACACCTGACGGGAGGGCAGTGGAGGGACTCATGGGGGGCCGGGGGGTTTGAGGCGGGGTGGGCCGCTGCCCCAGGCAACTACGACGCACTTCCCGTCAGGGATGGCAGCGACGTTGCCCTCTGAGCTGAGGGGCGCAGGTGGAGGGGAAACCCCGCGGGGGGAACCACGCTAGCAAACACCTCCGTGAGACCCCGGCAGCCTCCGCGGGCGGAACGGGCCATCCGTCGATACCTGCGCTGTCTTTGCCAAGTCCCAGAACTTCATTTAAGAGCTGGAAAAGAGAAACTCGCCTCCCTCTCTTTTCTTTTTTTTGTGGGGGAGGGGGTGGAGGTTGGGGAGGAGGCTTGGTGGCCACAGCCACCAGCCTTAGCGGATGTTGTTTGTCCCAGACGGGAAAGCCTCCACGCCCCGCTGCTGCCCGTCCCGGCGCTGCCGCCCCCACGGTGCGCGCAGCGAGAGCGCAGGTGGCGAGAGGAAAGCGGCCGCGGCCACGAGAGCGAGGGTCGGAGAGCGCTTGGGCAGGTGCGGGCAGTGCGGATGGCGAGGCCCCCGGAACGGCAGCAGCGATACCTGCGGCACGGGAGGGCTCCTCAGCGGGGAAAGCCCCTGCCTCTCCTCTTTGCTGTCGGGCGTACGTCGGGCCACGACGGCAAGCGGTCACGAAGCCCTCGGCCCGGGGAGCGAGGGGACTTGCTGTGGCCCCGCTTGGCAAGGGCTGGTCCTGCTTCCCCTCGCTGCGCTAAAACAGCCCAGAGCGCAGTGCGGGCTCGTCGCTTGCTTCGCTCAGCTCTTCGGAGCCACTCGGATCGAGGATAATTTGGAAGGATGAGAAGAGAACTTATCTGTTTCCTAAAGCGAATGACCCTTCGCTCTGATTTTTATTTCCTTTTTTTTTCTTTTTTTTCCTTCTCTAGAGTAATCTTTTTTTCGATGTGAGTACCAAAGATAAATAAATGTGGGCAGGTATGTCCCGCTCCCCCCGCCTCACCCATCACTCCGATGACGCGGGGAAAGACTCGCAAAGGAGCAGGAGGAGATTACGGGCAAAGCAAATGCCACCGAATACGCTCCTCCAAGGAAAAAAAAACTAAAAAAACCCAAAAAACAACAAAAAAAAAAACCCAAAACCAACAAAACCCGTAAATAGGGGATGGAAGAAAAAGGATTTGCAGCAATGCCCCCCTCTCAAGCCTCAGGGGAGGAGTAGGCAGTAGGTTACCGGAAGGAGCAGAGATGAAGTCTAACTTAACCCTGCTCAAAATTAAGAAGCATCCTAGTGTCTGTGCTGCTGAACAGCAAGGAGGCTTTCAAAACGCCGCTTTGCTAGGTAAAAATTACTCCGGGCACCTCTCCCTCCCGCAATTCCTCCCCCTCCGCGCACCCCGAAACCTGCCGAGGAGCACAAAATCTCCCTGGTCCTGCCGGGCACCTCCACGGAGCAGGCCCGCAGGTTTTTCTGTAATTCCGGGATTCCCTGTTGTAAGCTCTTAAACAGAATATTGAAAACATTTTCCTCATGGTGCCTGTTCTTGCCTTGTAGCGCTGGTACTAAACAAATAAGAAAAGTGTGTTAAAGGGAGGCTACGGTTGCAGCATCTTGGCCTAATATTCCCACATATAATTAAAACCATAGCCACGATAATACATAAATAAATAACAGCAAACAGAAGGGTCTGTTCCTGTTCCTGTCGAAAACAACTGTTTTGGCTCTGTCACTGTATTACTTTATTGGAGAAGTCTATGCCGTTGCCTCCTAATTTTATTTTAATTTATTTTAGTAGGAGAGGCAGCAGGGAAAGAAACGATGCATTTGGGTTTTTTTTCTTTTAAGTCCATGTTTAGTTTTAATTTTCCTGTATTTTAAAATAAACACGTTGGCTGCAGTGTGTTTGATCTTTGTAAGAAGGAAGCCTATATTGTAAAGGAATGTGCAGCAGTTTGGTATGAAAATGGGGTTGTGACTCACAGCTGCAGGCAGAAAAAAAAGGTGTTGTGGTGTCAGCCAGAGGTGTTCAGTCTAATAACTCAAGCTGTAAACTGTATCCTCTAAAATTACTTACGTAGTAAATCACTCAGGGGTTAAAAAATAGACTGGAAAGTGTAAGGGAGGGGGAAAAATCTTTTAGAAGTTCCCTTCATGAAAATTATTTGTAATGATGGGAATTAGGAGTTTAATATCTCCCTCATTTTCTTAAATGTGAGGCTGATATAGTTAATTGCCACTATATAGCCGATGGTGCTTACTCTCGGTCTTTCGCGAAGCAACAGAAACTTGAAACGCGTGTTTGGGGATAGCTGTTTCATTGACTGCTTTACCCGGTTTGCAGCTAATTTTGACCGTCTCGAAAAGAAAAAAAAATTGAAGAGACGGTCAGGGAGGCGAATGATCCTTAGCTATTTTGTATCGCAGCGAAAACACTCGGAAAAGAGCCTCCTCCCTCTGCACAGCCGAGGGGAAAGTGCCTCTGACATGCCTTTCTGCCCGAGACACGGCACGTTTCCATCTCTTTGCCTCCCGTAGGTGTATTACTCTGGTAACAGTTGGGAAACTGGGGAGGCTTTGAAAGGAGAGCTCTCTTCCAGCGTAACTGCTGGGTTTGCAGCAGTCCAGCCCGAGAGAGGAGGGGGAAAAAAATTAACCCCCAACTCCGGTGTCATCTGCAGCGTTTTTCTGCAAAGGAATGGAGGGAGTAATGAAGCAGGAATCCGAAAGGAGCATCCCAAGTCGAGATGTTGCCTTTCAGAGGAGCTTTCCCCGTTTCCAGGAGCCGTTGCCTTCGCTGGAAAAGAGATGCTGGCCGTGACTTTCGGGTGGTTGCACCTCGGCTGATAGGGAAAGTAACTTGCTAGGGATGTTTCCATGAAGAGACACATTGAGAGATAGGGAAAAAAAATTTAAATAAGCAAAATAGGATAAAATAAGACAAAAGAAAATAAAACAAAATAAAATAAACCTGGGGGAAATGCCCTACGGAGGACAGCAAATGTTTACGGTGGAAATAAGAAGTCAACAACAATTAAAATCTGGAAGCCACGTTCATTAGTATTCAGCACATACGATCTATCTTTTATGTTTATCTTTCTCCGCGGATCAATATTGTAGCAGCATGTGCCGGGAACAAGCAGAAATCTGGCCACTGCATGTGGCTGACCTTTCCCTCTCTCCCTACAGGTCAGATCGTCTTCATCAAAACAGGTCAGATCGTCTTCATAACTATCATCACCTAATACGGCCACAGCCACGGCTCTCATTAAAACCGGTATTTAATCTAGGCACTGTGACTAAGAATCAAAGGAGAAGGGGTGTTTGCCCACACAGAGGAATTAGCAGTCTAGGAAGAAGAATGGAAAAAAAAAAGTTGGAATGAAAATTGCTCTTTTTTTTTCCTTTTTTTTTTTTTTTTCCACTGCAAACTGCTGTACACCGAGATCCAGCCCGAACTCGCGCACACCCGCACAGACCCCGTTTCCTTCGGGGGCTCCCCGGCCAGGAACGCCGGCCGGGCGACAGGTCGGGCCGAGCCCCGCAGCCCCTCCGGCCCGGCCCCTGCTGCCCCCAGGACGCCCTGGCCGCGGCCACCCACGGACCTGAGGCGGCCGGGGCGCGGTGCGGGGACCCCACGACACCCGTGCCCGGCGTATCCCCGCGGACAGGTGTCGGGGAGATCCCGTCCCGCCGCGACCAACCCTGTCCGCCTGGGGCTGGGTGACGCCGGGTGCCCCCCGCGGACCCCACGGCCGCCCCCAGCCCCCTGCGAGATGCGATGCCGCGCGTGTAAAACACCCGCTCAATCACTTACTGGCGCTTGACTTACTCCCCACCCCCCTCCCCTGCTTTAGTTGCCGATTATTTTCTTTTTAACACAAAAACAACGTCCTTCCCCCTCCGGAACGCAACAGCTGATCCCGCGCGTGGGGCCGCGGCGCGGCAAGGGGGCGGCCGGACGAGTCCGCGCTCCGCTCCGGGTCCCGCTGCTCATCCCTGTCAGTTCCCCCCGCACTCCTCTTCAGAAAAGCGCTTGGGACCGCGGGCGAGGGACTCGGGGGAACCTGCCCGTGTTTCCTGCGCTGCGAGGAAGTGGGATCCGCGGTGCGTTTGGTGCCGCGCTTTCTTTTCTCGGGACAGCAGTTAGGCACCCACTTTGAAGTATTTATTAAAGACATTAAACCTCTAGCGAAGGTCCTCCCTCACCCGGTCGTCTTGTCCTTCTCCTTCTTCTTCTCTTTTCTTTTCTTCTTTTCTTCTTTTCTTTCCCCTACAAGTATTAAAGACAGAGAAACCGTTCAGAAAATAAATTTAAAAAAAAAAAAAAAGGAAAGAAAGAAAGAAAACTGCGGAAACCCCAAGCACTGGGGAAGACTTGCACTTTGGGACAGAGGGGGGCACCGTGCCCTGCAGGGTGGGACAATAGTTCTTGCTGTCTGTACTGCTAATATGCAACTCCATCCCCGGTCGTCTGGCTCGGGGAAAAGAGGAAAACACCAAAAAACAATAGGGGAAAAAACCTCAAAACCTAAGAGGAATGAAAAAAGGGGGGCGGGGGGGAAGGAAGAGAGGAAGAAAAAAAAGCGACCCACGAAATTGAAAACACCAACAAAAAAAAATCCTCACAACCAAGCGTGAAGATGACAAATAGCAAAATATACATACCTCGCTGTGCCCGGGAGCACGTCTAGCGTGCACTTGTGGCTGGGGAGAGGTTTAGGGGAGCCTGCTATGTCTTCATAGCGGGCAGGAAATGTGTACGAGTTTCTGAAAACAAAGGGGAAACTTAAAAGGCTGATACGGGTTTGGGGAGGTCTGGCCAGAGCCAAACGGAGCGGCTGTAGCCCGGGCTGCTGCCCCCCGGCACCGGCGGCGGGGGCTTGGCGGTGCAGGGGCAGCCCTGTGCCCGCTGCGAAGCCCCGCCGGCACCGGCAGCGCCAGCGGCATCGCCAGGCTCAGCAGCCGTTCCACGCTCGGGTTCGGGCGAGAGCTCCTGCATTTTACTCTCTTTCGGTGTGGGCTGGCGTCCTGTCTGTTTGTTCGTGGGGAGGTTTACCTTTGGGTTTGGGTTCGGTTTTTTTCTGCCATTGCCGGCTGCAACCCAAAGCCACTAGACCAGCCAAACCAGGTGAAGCAGAGCGGGGGCAGGTGAAGGCAGAGCCCTGAGCTGCCCTCCAATTGCAGCTGCGGGGGGCAAAGCACAGCCCGTTTTATGGACGGACACTCAAATTTTTTGTCTTGAGAGGGGAGAGTAATTCCCAGGGAACTCAATCCGCCTTTTCAGGGGGTCCGCAGAAAGAGTTAGGAGAGAATTTCATTATTAATAAGAACAATAAAAATTAAACCCACCCCTCCATGCTGCTTTTCACGGTATAAAGGAAGAATCACACCGCAGCAGGAGAGCCGGCCAAGCAGGGCCGCCACAGCTGGGCACGGGGTGCCGGCAGCGGGGCAGCGGCGTGCCTCCCACTGCTCACCCGTGGCGGGGCCGTGGGGCCGAGGCGACCCGGGAGCCACCGGGGCAGAGCCGTCGGGGCGTGCGGGCCACCGGCCGGGGTACCCGCCCGCTGTGGCTGGGCATGAGGGGATTGTGGGGTGCCAGGGCAGGGTCAGGACTGCCGGGGAAGTCTCAGGCCTCCTCCAGACTGGTTCCTTGGTTGTCTTCAGAGCCAGGGCAGGGAGGTTTGGCAAGCTCAGGCTCAGTGTGGGAGACAAAAGTGGGGGGAGGGAGGGGTTTGGGGGTGAGAGTGGCGAGGTGGACAAAGGAGAGGGGAGCAGAGGAGGACTTCGGGGCCAGTGATCCCCGATCCCGGGCCACCCGCGCTCAAGGCTGTGAGGCGGATCTTGGCTGCCCTACCCCCTAAAAAATCCCCAACCCCTGAACCCGATGAATTACCGCTCTCCCTTAAGCGTGGCAGGGCCGGGCCGGGGTCAGGGCACGAGGGAGGCGGGTGGAGAGGGGCTGAGGGCTGGATGCGCCAAGGCCAGGGTCAAGTTCAAGGCCAGCCTGGGTAGGACAGGGAAGGGGGGTGAGCTTACTCACTGCCACAGCCGCCGCGGCCGCATCCCTGGGCCTGCTGGAGGAGAGGCATCCCTGCTGGAGGGACTGGGGCTGTCCCTGCTGCCACACGACCTGCTCTTTGGGTAGAAGGAGGCAGCTTGCCCGGCTCAAGGATCATCCCTGAGCTCCCCCGAAGCCAGAACAGCTCCGAGAGGACGGAGAAGGGCAGGCCAGCTCCCGAGCGCTTCTCTCCGGCCAGAACTGAGCCCACCGGGGCGGGGGACGGCGGAGCGGGGTTGGTGGCTCCTGGGAAGGGCTGCTCGTGCGCCCCTGAGCCCGGGAGGGGATTTGGGTAGACGGCGACTGGCAGGGACTGGCTCTGAAGCGGGACCCGGGTATGGTTTTTCCGGCTGCGGGGAGGCCGGCCGGACAAACAGGGATCCTCTCAGCTGCATTTCCCACGGATGTCTCCAAGGGGCAGGCGGCATATGCCAACGATTTTAATAAATATTTTTAACGTAATATTATTACCGAACATAAATTAGGTTTTAATAGCCGTTTGATTACCCGGGGAGCTGCAGTGTGCGCGGGGATGGCCGCGCTGGGAGGAGCACGGCCGCCGAGGAAGCTCCGGATCCGCTCCCCATCTAAACTTCCTTGTCAGCGTCGGGACAGGGGGGAGGGGGTGTCTTTCCCTCCCTCCTCCCCTTCCCCTGGGTGTAGGTAACCCCCATCTCACCCCAGAAGTGAGCAGGGCCCCGTGTACCCTCATCTCCCCACCTAACTCCCTCACACCGGCTGGAGACAACTCTATTGATATGCGAACACACGGGACAAAGCCCGAAAAACCCAAAGCGACAACTGGCCCTGGGGGCGTAAGCGATGGACTCGGCCGGGTGTGAGGAGCAGAGGGCTCTCCCGGGCTGCACAAGCTGCCGCTGAAGGCAGCACAGCCACCGCAGGGCGCTCGGAGCCCGGCTCACAGCGCTGCCTCTTCGCAGGGCGTATTTCGGTGGCTTGACAAGGCCGAATTTTTGCACGATTTCCCGGCCGCTGTCACACTCGCCTTGGCGGTCCCGGTGCCGCAGGCTGTGCCCGGAGAGCTGCTGTCCGGATGCCCTGCACGGGCCGCTCCGCCGGCCGGGCCCCGTCGGCGCACGTGGAGCCAAACGCCGGGCCAGCATCCCGGGAAAGTCACCGCCCGGCGGCTCTCCGTCCCTCCCTGAATACATCTGACAACCCAAACCGCTCCCTGGGCTAGAAGTAAAAAAAAGAAAAAAAAGAANAAAAAAAAAAAAAAAAAAAAAAAAAAAAAAAAAAAAAGAAAGAAAAGAAAAAAGGCAGAGAGGAAGAGAGAGAAAAAACTCGAAGGAGAAATGTGAGCTCTGGGTCATCACAACTTTCTTCTCTCCCAGGCTGGATGGAGGCTACCAAAAAGACGGAAGGACGGGAGGCAAGGACGATCTACGGCTCAAAGCAGTCGAGCTCAGAGCCTGGTCATTGCGCCTCCACCTCCGTCCCGAAACTGCCCGCTTTCTCATCCTGTGGGGCAATGAGCTCCCCAGCCAGACACGCAGCGGGGAGAGAGGGGTGAGCCCGAGGAAGGCAGGAGCCGGAGGAAGCTGCGCTCTCGCCGTGTAAACATGTTACTAAAGGAGATCTTCCCTTGCAAGTCATTTGGAGAATATGCATACCCTCATCCTTTTCTTTCAGCCCAGAGGCTTCCCAAAGTTTTAGGAGCTTTTGTGGGTTTTTTTTTTTTT
>VZRS01009501.1:0-18378 GCA_013398055.1 Ifrita kowaldi
TTTTTTTTGGTGATTTTGGGGGTGTTTTTGGCGTGCCAGCCGTGCCCGTGGCCGTCCCCCCGCCCTCCCGCGGCCGCTGCAGATGGCGCGGCCGGGGCCGGTGGTGTGATCGGGTGGGTGGTGATGGCGAGGGGGGGAAATCGGGGGGGATCCCCGCGGATCGATGGCCCTGCTGCCCATCCCCGCGGGCATGGGGGGGCTGCGCCATCCCCCCGCCCAGCCCGGGGTGCTGCAGCGGCGAGAGAGCCCAAAATGGAAGGGGAAAAAGGCAGGGAAATGTCCCGGTGTTTGTCTGCTGCAGGATCAGCGCTGGGGAGGGAGCGGGGGGTTGGCTCTGGGGCTTTGCTGGGGTTTATTCGGAGTGGGGACAGGGGCAGCCCCCAGCCCGGTCGGATGCAGAGAGCGGGGGATGGACCCGCCGCCCACGCACCCCCTGCCCTGGCAGTGCCACATGCGGTGCCCTCGCCCGAGAGGGGACAGAGCCCAGCGCCACTGCGTGTCCCTTATTTTCATTCATTGTCTCTGCGCCGGAATAGGCTGGGAGAGAGCACAGACACACAGACAGACGCGCAGAGGTTCTAGGCAGCAGCAGGGAAATCTGACTCAATCCTCCCCTTCAGGGTTTAGTGACAAACTGCTCCGTTCTTCCCTGAAAAACATCATTCCAGACTGAAAATGATAATGTGGAGCCGGGCAGCAGCGCCGGAGCGGGGCTGGCGGGGGAGCGTGGGTGGCTGCAGGGGGGGAGCGGGGTTTGTGCAGGCAGAATGCTGCAGAGGAGCGAGGGGTGGCACCGGGGGGAGCACCCTGGGGTCCAGCCCTCTCCCAGAGCTGGGGGCAGCCCGCGGGGTCCCCAAACCCCCTGTCCCTGGGCACCGGTGCGGCTGGCACGGGATCTCCTGGGCTGCGCCAGCCTGCCCTGGGGCTGGCACTCCTTGGAGGCTTTCCTGCAGGAGATGTTTGCTCCTGAGGAGCAAGAGGGCCAAGCCCGGGGCTGACCCCGAGGCAGGACCTCTCCTCTGGGCTCCTTCTCCAGGAGGGAGGGAAGGATGGATGGGGAGGATGAGGATGAGGAGGATGCTGCCGCGTTGCCATGGCTCGCTCCGCCAGCCCCCCCTCCCGAGCTGCATTCTGCCCTGGCTTCCCTCCAGACCCGGATTATTCCTCTGACCAGCTGGTGCCATAACGAGACGGGGTTTGGAGGCCTCTGAAGAGGTGGGAGGCGGTGGGCAGGAGGTGAGGTGGCTGCAGGAGGAGAAGGGCAGAGGGGGATTGTCCCCCCCAGAGCTGTGGGGTGTGTGCTGGGGGGTGTCCCTGCGCCTTGCCGAGGTATCCAGCGGCGGTGGCTGCGTCCTCCTGGATGTGCTGTCATCTGGGCAGGGTTGGAGCTGAGTGTGCTCGTCCCCAGAGGTGATGCCTGAGGACCAGGTCCTCCTGCTCTGCTTTGTGTTCCCTCTGTGTCCCCTCCCAGGGAGCCCCACTGGACAACCGGCCCCGCTGCCCTGGTGCTGGTTGGGAAAATCTCACCTGAGAGTGGCAGCTCTGAGGGCACCCATCCCCAAATCTTCATCTGACCCCCACTGCACGGACAGCCATCCCCAAATCTTCACCTGACCCCCACCGCATGGACACCCATCCCCAAATCTTCACCTGACCCCCACTGCACGGACAGCCATCCCCAAATCTTCACCTGACCCCCACTGCACAGACAGCCATCCCCAAATCTTCACCTGACCCCCACTGCACAGACACCATCCCCAAATCTTCACCTGACCCCCACTGCATGGACACCCATCCCCCCATCTTCACCTGACCACCACCTGCACGGACATCCCTCCCATCCCTCGTGCCCCTCGGACCTTCTCAGGGCCACCTGCCCCGAGCTTCCTGTGCCTGGCCCAGTGGTGGCTGTCCTGCAGCAGCCTGCAGTGGAGAGGAGGAGGAGGAGGAGGCTGGTTTTACTTCACTGGCCTGTCAGCATCGAGGAGAGACGGGCCCTGCTGCAGGGGTGACACCTGTGCAGTGCCTGCCATCACGCCGGGCTGGCGCAGGACATGGAGCTGGAGCGTGTGGATGTGATTCCATGCTGGATCCAAAAACCCTGCACCCCTCCAGCCTCCCCAAAGGCTCCTTTTGCTCCCACTGCTGTCCCGGGCAGCTGGGAGAAGCGGAGGAGCCCTGGGATAAGGA
This sequence comes from Ifrita kowaldi, assembly GCA_013398055.1. NCBI lineage: Eukaryota > Metazoa > Chordata > Aves > Passeriformes > Cinclosomatidae > Ifrita > Ifrita kowaldi. The sequence continues at coordinate 2,191 of VZRS01009501.1, forward strand.
AGCACCTTGCAGAGACAGCAAGAAAACACCTTTCCCCCAGGCCACCAGGTGATCCTCCCACACCTGCTCAGCCTCCCCCAGAGCTGACCTGTGCCCGGTGCCTCCTGCCAGGGCCATGCCCGGGAGCCCCACGGCCAAATCCTGCCTGGATGAGGTCTGACAGCGCCCACGTGCAGCACTCACTGCCCAGGGTCCCTCCGTGTCCCCAGCTGGGCCTCTCCAGGGTCCGGCCCTGCCTGGTGCTGACTCAGGGGCTCGGGTTGTGCTGCACCTGCAGGGACAGGGAGGTGGCAGGGGCAGGGCTGGGGCACTGCCAGCCTGGGGCACAGCCTGCTGGTGCCTGACCCACCCCGGCTCTTTGGGGCACCCTGCAGCTGCCCCAGCCCCTGCTGAGGGCACAGGGAGCCTCGGAGGGTCAGGTGCTGCTCGTGGAGGATGTTCTGAGCCCAGCTCAGTGCCCAGGGGACATGGCTGGTGTGCTGCTCCATGCCAGGGCTGTGCCAGGCAGAGAGGAAGAGGAGGCAGCCAAGGGCACAGGGACCACTGAGGGGTGCACGTGGCATCCTCCTGCCTGCACAGGGCACAGCCGTGACCTCAGCCTGCTGCAGAAGGGGGTGGGGTGAGGAGCAGGAGGTCTCTGCACCCTGAATGGGAGCAAACCTTGAATCCAGTGGCTCCTTGGGCAGCTCATCCTCGCAATTGCCAGCTTCCAGGAGCCCCCGTGGTGCCACCAGCCTGGTGTGTGGCTACAGGAATGGGCAAAGCCTCTGCTGGGGCTGTAGCTCTGTCACCAGGCTCTGTGTCGCCTCTGGTGTTGGCTGAAAGTTGGAAAAGCTTGAAAAAATCGTTGTAAAATTCAGCATTTACCATCCCAGGCACTGCAGAACAATTTTGGTCTCCAGACCACAGCCTGCACCAGGGGCTGAGAAACTCCTGCCCGTATGTGACCATGGAAGGTGACCAAGAGTGACAAACCTCAGCTTGGCAGGACTGCATCCACTCACCAGGGTCTGCACGTGCAAGGAGGTGAAAAAAAGCCACCAGCGGAGAGGATTTAGAGTTTTTCCCTCTTAAAAAGAAAAGAAAAAGCGAGCTCTGTGTCTGATTCCTCCACACCTCTTGGAGAAAATGTCCCAGGAGAGATTCCTTCCTTCTTCCCACAAAATCAACACCTTTCAGAGGAGAATCGTCGCCATCACATGGCTTTTGGTCGCACGCTGAGGAGCAGATGCTGCTCCCTCCAACTCACGGTGCAGGGAAGGAGCTTGGCTCTGGAGAGTGCAAAAATAGAGCAGGGCTGAAGGTGCTTTAATTTGTGGGCTCCCACATCCCCCAGGGTGTGAGGGAACCTGGGAATGTGCACCCACCTGGGCTAGAGGGGCTTTTGTGGAGCCCATCGGATGGTTTGATCTCGGGTCAGGGAGCAGCAAGGCCCACTCAGCCCTGTGCCAGCTGCCCTCCAGCCTGTCCTGGTGTCCCTGAGGGCACAGGAGTCCAACCCAGCCTGGATTCCCACCAAAGAACCCCAATTCGTTGGTGTTTTGCTGCGTTTTGGTTCAAGTCAGAGAAGAAGCAGCTCGGAAAGTCATGGCCACGTGTGTGGGAGTGTGAGGGTCACCTCTCCTCGGGGACACTGGGACACCCTGGGAGTGCTGTCCTGCTCCAGGACAGCTCTGGGCTTCTCCTGGCACTTCTCCTGGGCTTCTCCTGGCAGCCAGGGACAGCATCTGCTGGGGATGGAGCGAGAGGACAGGTGCTGATGAAGGGTGGTGGTGCCTTCAGCAGGGACCTGAAGGGCTGTGGGTTGTTGCTTCTGCCGGCACAGGGAAACTCTGCTCAACCCCCAGATCCTTGTGCAGGCTCAAGGAAATTGTCTGGAGTTACCACAGGATATCCTGAGCTGGAATGTCCCTCAAGGATCATCAGAGTTCAGCTCCTGTCCCTGCACAGGCCACCCCAACAATCCCACCCTGTGCCTGATCCCACAGTGGAAACCTCCGGAGTTTTCCTCTGTTTCTCCAGGGCACTTGGAGGATTCACAGGTGTGATCACACCTTTCATTTCCCTTTTTCACTTCTGGCCGTGTTACTCGACTTCTACAGAGTTCAAGAGCTCCAGGTCTCCATCCTCCTCCTCCTCCCCAGGCTGTGCAGCTTTGCCAGGGCTTTGCCCAGCAGGGATAAATGTGGACATCCTTCATGAGAGCAGTGCGAGCAGGAAAAGGAGGAATTAAACACAGGTTACTGATGAGTGGGACTAATCCCTGGATTCCTGGGGGAGGAATGTGTCCTCCAGGAAGGCTGAGGGCTTCCAGGTAGGCATAATCCAGTGGGAAAAATGGCTGTTCAGGACTCGGGCTGCTGAAGGGGAGGTGTTTAGGGCTTGTTTGGGTTATGGACACAGCGGTGTCCGGACTCAGATCATCCCTGGGTGGTTCTTGGATGTGCTGAGGGACATCAGTGGGGCTTCGTCTCCTCTCGGTGATTTTTCCACGTGCTGGGTGGTGCTGGTGGCCGTGGAGGGCCATTCCTGGTCTGTCTGAGTTGGGGATGGCACAGTGGCACCTGGAGAGGTGGGGACGTGCTCCAGTCCGTCCAGCCGTGCTTGGATCAGGGTAACATTCACACTGGCTTGAGCAATTAGTTAATGAACCAGCACAAAAGCAGTTGCCAGGCCAACCCAAAGCCGAGCGTGTCCATCTGGGAGATGCAGCCTGACAGCTTTGGAGGAGAAGTGGGACTCCAGCAAACCTCGCCACGGGTTTGTGATCCGGCTCTGCGGAGCTGCCCGGGGATTTGGGATCGCAGGGTGCGTGAGGGGAGTGAAAAACCCACGGTTGGGATCAATTCCCACCCATCCATCCTCCTGTGCCACATCAGGTGAGGTCCTGGGATGTGGCAGCCAAGGAGCATTTCTGAGCAGTAGGAATTTGGGTTTGGCCATCGCTGCTGGCACTGGGGTCAGCACGACAGCTGGAGTGACATCCTGGTGTCCTGGCGTGGGGTGGTGGCCAGGACAAGGCTTTGCCACTTCCACTGGAGAGGTCAGGGCTGCTCATCAGCTTCTGGGCCTGTTCTGGAGCAGGGTAAATCGTTTGGGGAAGCCCAGAATGGGTCCACGTCTTGAGGAACCCCAAAATGGGTCTATCGCTTGGGACATCCCAAAATGAGTTCTTCTTTTGGGGCATCCCCAAATGGGTCCATCACTTGGGACATCCCAAAAAGGGTCCATGTCTTGGGGAACCCCAAAATGGGTTCATCTTTTGGGGCATCCCAACATGGGTCCATGTCTTTGGGAACCCCAAAATGGGTCCATCTCTTGGGACATCCCAAAAAGGGTCCATCTCTTGGGGAACCCCTATAAGGGTCCATGACTTGGGGCATCCCAAAACGGGTCCATCTCTCAGGAACACAGCACTGTTGGCATGGGCAGCAGCGATGGCAGGGGTGCTCCCTCCTTCCCCAGGTCCCGTTGGACACATGGGGCTGGTTCTGTGTCCATGACCAGGGCGGGACTGAGGAAAGACCAGGGTACAAATAACGTGGGATAAACCTCTTGGAGGGATGGGTGGGCTCAAGTCCTACTGGGCCAGCGTGTCACCTGCTTGGAGATGATGTCCGTGCCATGTGTCACCCTGAGAACGAGCCTGGCTGCACGTGGTGGGCAGGATCTCCAACGTGTCACCTGCCTGGTGGCACTTTTAGGGCCATATTGCTCCAGAGGTTCTCCATCCACAGCCCTGTCCATGGGCTCTGATGCTGGAGGAGGACCCAGAGCTGTGTTCCCTGTTCCTGGGGGAAATTGTGATTAAAATTCTTGCAGCCTGAAGGAAGCAGATGTGATGTGGTGGGTGCAGACAAGCCAAGGGTTGGAGGCACTGGATGAGAGGCTCATATGGATTTTTTTCCCCCCCAAAACATGGTTTTATCTTCAAGGTGAAAAACTTGGCTGTGAGCATCACCAACTGATGTTAGACCCCAAAAACTGGCTGGGCAGGTGTTTGAGGACATGGACAGCAACATCTGGCCTGCTGATGTGGAATGGGACAGCACCACTTCTGGGAGGGGACTGGGCATGACTTGAGGGCCTCGGGACCTCCCATTTCCCCTGGCAGTCCAGAGCACTCTTCCCAGGCTGGGGTTTAATGGCTGCTGCAGGGACACCTTGCAGGGGAAGTTTGTGGCCTCTTCTCCCTGAGTGTGACCCCAATCTCCAGCTTTTGCTTGAGTTGGTGCCCTTTGGCAGGACCCCGGAGCTCTTTGGAGGATGCTCTGTGGATCTGCCTCCTTCCCGGCCCCGCCTGGGCTCTGAGCTGACTCTGGCAGCCTGTGAAGAGCCCAAATTTGGGGCCAGATCTGACCCATGGTCAGGGCAGGAGAGGACATCGATGTGGGGAATGACTGTGCCTGGGGATCGAAGGACTGACACCCTAAACCCCCAAAGCTCAGAGCAATCACCCTCCAAGGTGCCCAGATCCTGCTTTGGGAGGCCCATCTTGGTTCCAGGGTCGGGCTGGGGATGTGGCAGCACTTTCTGCAGCCAGGCAGATGCTCCCCCCCTCAAGCACCCTCCATGAGCCCAGCCCAGCCCGTCCCCTTGCAGGAGGGACACGGCGTTCCCACAAAGCCACAGCGTCCCCTGCAGCGGCTGCCGCAGCGAGGACACGCCCGGGGGGGGGCTGAGGCAGCAATTTGGGAGCCCTTTCTGGGCTCTTGTGCCCTTGGGCCCCGTTTCCTGATGGGAACACTGTCCAGTTGAGCCATGGCTCCTTCCCCTGGGCCACAGGATGCTCTTCTCAGCCCCTTTTCCTTTTCCTCTCCCCAGATTTTCATTGCGGGGGCAAGAATTCTTCCTGGTTGCTGCTTTTTCCTGGCCCCTTCCGTGGTGCACCCCTGTGGCCCCCTGTGTTTATTGGGATGGAGGTTCTGCGGTGGGATGGGATGGGATGGGATGGGATGGGATGGGATGATGGAGCCTCAGAGCTGCTGTTGTTGCTGGATCCTGGCTCCGGGGCAGGAGCCAAATGTGAGTAATGGCAGGAGGAGCAGGGAGGCGCTGGCATCGCTCCTTCCTGGCCGTGCTCCCGAGTCAGGGACGGAGCAGGGAGCAGCCCTGGGCCCACGGGGGACAGTTCCTGGTGTGTTTGATGGGTGCAGGTGGGCAGCACGCGTGGGCACAGGCAGCAGCTTCGCCTGCCCAGTTCAGGTAAGGTCCATCCCCCCTTTCCCAGCCCGGAGCTGCCCTGCACCCCGTGTCCCCATGGAGAGGCCAAAGGATGTGACCAAGGGCAGGCAGGACCCCGAGTGGAAGCCCTGTGTCCTTCTGGGGCTGCCCCCAGGCTGGGGAAGGAGCTGGATGTGCAGTGGCAGGGATGGCGTTTGGGAATTGCTGTTTTCTCCAGGTTTTGCAGCAGGACAGACAGACAGTGACACTCAAGAGGCTCCTGTTTTATCCCTGCTGGCACCAGTGCCAGCTCTGGACCCTGCTGGGCTTTACCCAGGGAGCCAGCACCCACAGGGAAGGGTCCCAGGGCTGAGGCTGCCAGGGTGACACCCTCACACCTCTGGTTTCTAATTTAGGGACATTTTTTAACTGGTTTTTTATTGGGCATTTCCATCCCCGTCACTGGGACCAGGGGCTCAGAGCAAAACCCTGCAGGGATGAAATCCAGGGGGAAATGCTGTGTGAGGACATGGCACGGACTCTTTTCCTCAGGCTCAGCTCTGCGAGGGACAGCGATTCACACACCAGGGTCAAGGGGACCTGCAGGGTTTGGGGGGACATTTTGCTCCCCCAAAACAGATGTTCAGGCAGGAGGGCAAGGCTTGAACCCCCCTTCCTGCAAGCCGACCCCAAAGGTGACATCTCTGTCCCGCTGCCACCTCCTCGTGTCCCTGAACCTGCTTCTCACAGGGGCAGGAGCAGGGGAATTTGGGGTGGGGGGCTCCCAGGGGTGCTGCTGTCCTGCCTGGTTGCATAAGCCCGGCAGCCACGGGAGGTGAAATGGGATTGTGAGGGATTACAAGGAACAGGCTCAGGCCGCTGGATTCTTGTTTCTAAAAGGAGCTCTTAAGCTGCTGTTGTTTTCCCAGCACTTTGGATTAGGGCTGAACCTCGTGGGGCGGCCCCCAAAGGGACCCCCCAACCAGCCCATGCTCCCCACCAGCCTGGGGCCTGCCTGTGAGTGCCAAGCACGAGAGAAAAACAGGGCTGGGGGGTGACCACCCCTCCCTGGGTACCCCAAAACCACCCCCATCCCCTCCTTCATCCCCACTTAAGGCACGGGGTGAGCGGGGCTCAGTGTGATCCTGCACATGCGGGGGGGTGTGGTGCCCTCAGTGCAGCCCCTGCTGCTGCCAGCTGGCCCTGGGGTGCTGTGGGAGGGACTCTGGGGTCTCACCCTTGCCCGTGTCCCCTTTCTTCCAGAGATTATGCACGATGTGATCCGGAAGGTGAAGAAGAAGGGGGAATGGAAGGTGAGCACCAAAGCTGGGATGGGGCCAGGAGAGGAGGAGGAGGAGGAGGAGGAGGGGAGGAGGCAGGGAAGGGGGCAGGGTGGGGAAGGGGAGGGGAAGGGCAGGACCCATTTCCCCAGCTCCCAGGGCGCTCCCAGGGTGCTCACAGGGCCCTCACCTGTCCCCAGGTGCTGGTGGTGGACCAGCTGAGCATGCGCATGCTCTCGTCCTGCTGCAAGATGACCGACATCATGACGGAGGGCATCACCAGTGAGTACCCCCTGCCTGCCTCCCACATGCCCTGCGGGAAGGGCCAGATCTCCCTCTGCACCAGGGCACCCGCAAAGGCATCTCCAGGCTGGCACGGGGCGGTTGGCACGGCCCCCACCCTGCCCTGTCCCACTTGGGATGGAGCCACCCCACCTTCCAGCGCCCATGGATGGCTCCTGCTGCCAGGCTGGAGTTGCACAGGTCGCTCCTTGCCTGCTGGGGCTGCAGCAGCCAGAGCACTTTGTCTCCTGGCAGCCCTTCAGTTCGAGGAGGGGACCAGGTGTTGGTTTTTTATCAGCCCAATAATTAAACAGCTCCTGCAACACTTGGGAAGGAGAAGGAAACCTCAGGCTGGGTATTGGGAGATACTAGGGGCAGTGGGTACAGCCAGAGCTTCAGCTCCAGGTGGTCTCCTCCAGCAGGGAGTTGTGAGGATGAACCAAGGGAACAGCAGCACAGGAGCACAGACAGATCCATGGCCCATGTGGGCCAGGTGCCCACACCCTCAGCTCCAGCAGGGACCACGGGGCTGGGATGGGGTGGGCAGGGCTGCCCCAACTCCTGTGTGGGCAGGGATGAGTGGCTGGGGGTGTTTTGGGCATGGAGGGGTTGCCAGGGCTGGTGCTGGGCTTCTGTGGGGTGTCCAACAGCCCTGCGTGGCTGAGTGCCCTGGCCTCACCCCTCCCTGCCATGATCCCTGCATCCCTGCTTTTTCCCCCAAGTTGTGGAAGACATCAACAAGCGCCGGGAGCCGCTGCCCAGCCTGGAGGCCGTGTACCTCATCACCCCCTCCGAGAAGGTGAGCATGCTGTGGGACACGGGGACAGGGCCTCTGGCCGGGCTGAGGCGCTGGGACAGGCAGCTGTGCCCGTGGGAAGCATCCTGGCTCCAGTGAGGGCTGCCAGGGTGGTGGGATGGAGGTGCAGAGCTTGCCCCCAGTGCCATCCCGCCCAGCCCAGCCGCTCCCTCTCTCTTGCAGTCCATCCACTCCCTCATCAACGACTTCAAGGATCCCCCCACCTCCAAGTACAGAGCTGCCCACGTCTTCTTCACTGACTGTGAGTACCTGGGCGGCAGGGACAGTTGCCAAAACGGTGCCAGCAGGTGGGGAGGGATTTGGGATGGAGAGATGCTGAGCACCACCCTTCTCCTCCTCCTCCTCCCCTCGCAGCCTGTCCCGACGCCCTCTTCAATGAGCTGGTGAAATCCCGCGCCGCCAAGGTCATCAAAACCCTGACGGAGATCAACATTGCCTTCCTCCCTTCCGAGTCCCAGGTGAGCCTGGGCTGGGCTGGGACAGGGGCTGGGACAGCCAGGGGGGCTCCAGGTCCCTCTGCAGCCCCTCAGGGTTTGTGTAACAGCCTCGCATCCCCAGCTGGCTCAGCCCTTCCTCGCTGTCTCCTGAGATTACTGATCCCGCGGGGGATTTAGCGGGTGCTGTGCCTTGGCCCCGTGCCCACAGCTGCGCTGGTCAGCTCTGCCACCAGCACAGCCACCAGCCAAGGGCACCAGGGAGCTGGCCCTGGGCCATCTGCCCCTGCTGGGGACAAAGGGACCAGGGGGCAGACGATGCCAGACCTGCTTGGTGCCATTAACCCTTCAATCCTCAGCATTCCTAGGGAGTCACCTCTTGGCATCTTCACGTGCAGCCAAAAGGGCTGCTGGTTTTTACTGGGGACACAGCTGGCTCACCTGGGATAGGGATCCTGCCATGGAGCTGGAGCTGGGGTCCAGGGAGCTGGAAATTCTGAGGGATGTCCCAACCCTCACTGAGCTCCATCTCCCTGGTCCCAGACTCGGCTGAGTCCATCCGGGGATGAATCTGTTTTCCAAACCCCGCTGGGGTTTGGGGCTGCTCTCCTGCAGGCATCCCCCTCTGACCTCCCTCCCGCTGCACCCCCAGGTTTACTCTCTGGATTCGGCCGACTCCTTCCAAAGCTTTTACAGCCCCCACAAGGCCCAGATGAAGAACCCGATCCTGGAGCGCCTGGCAGAGCAGATTGCCACGCTCTGTGCCACCCTGAAGGAGTACCCGGCCGTGCGGTACCGTGGGTAAGGCCAGCGTGGGCATCACAGGCCATGCTGAGATGGGCAGGGTGTGGGGATGGACGGGGTGGTGGCACAGACAGACATCCATGCTCAGTGTAAACAGGCCCTCTGGAGAGCTGGGGTGGGGTTGGGATCTTGAAATCTGAGTGGCACCAAGGCAAAGTGGAGCTCGTCGAGGAGAGGTGCAACAAAACCTCCTCAGGTCCCTCCTCTGCCACGAGCCAAGGATGTTGCACAGGGAAGCCAACATCTCCTCCCCATCCCGTGCCCTGTGGGGCTGACCTGTCCCCCTGCCTCCCCCAGGGATTACAAGGACAATGCCATGCTGGCACAGCTCATCCAGGACAAGCTGGACGCCTACAAGGCTGATGACCCCACCATGGGCGAGGTGAGCGGTGCTGGCAGCCCCGGGGGAGGCTGTGGGATGTAAAGTCCCGCTCGAACTCTGCCCTGTGGCAGCCACAGACCCCGAGTGGGGACCCCAAAACAGCCCCCTGAGCACCTGTGGGGCTGAGGGAGCCCCGCCCCAGTGCTGATGGCTCTGCTGTGTCCGCAGGGCCCGGACAAGGCTCGCTCCCAGCTCCTCATCCTGGACCGTGGCTTTGACCCTGCGTCCCCGGTGCTGCATGAGCTGACCTTCCAGGCCATGAGCTATGACCTGCTGCCCATCGAGAACGATGTCTACAAGTGAGTGCAGCACTGCCATCCCCGACAGCCCTGGGACAGCCCTAGAGCAGGAGTTGGGAGCTCAGCGTCCCTCCATCTGTCATGAGTCATCCATTGGGAGCCACCAGTGCTGCCTGCACTCTGCCTGGGCTGATGGGCAGGCTTGGGACAAAAAGGGCTTTTCCAGCCTTCAGCCCTGTGCCCCTTCCCAACGTTTAGGAGTTGAAGGGGTACAAGGAGGCGAGAAGTCAATCCCAGTTGAAATCACTTCACTGCTGGCACAGCCAAGAAGAGCCCTCGTGTCCCCCCATGTCCCCAACCTCCCTAAACCCAGCAGCGAGGGGGCTGAGTGTGCCCTCAGCCCCATCCCCAGCCTGACATCCCTGCCCTCATCCCAGGTACGAGACGAGCGGCATCGGCGAGGCCCGGATCAAGGAGGTTCTCCTGGACGAGGACGACGACCTGTGGGTCACCTTGCGCCACAAACACATCGCCGAGGTGTCCCAGTGAGTGTCCCTGGGGGTGGTTTGCTGCCTGGGTGGGACACTGGCTTGGCATTGCCACCCACCCCGCTGGGAGGGTCCCCTCTCCCTTACAGCTCTGCCCTCCTCCTCTCCCCAGGGAGGTGACCCGGTCCCTGAAGGAGTTTTCTTCCAGCAAGAGGATGAACACGGGTGACAAGGTGACCTGATGGATCCACCGAGCTGGGGACGGGCTCAGCCAGGGGCTGGCACATGGTGGGGTCTCCTTTGCCGAGGAAGAAGGGTGGTCAGGTTCCTGGTGGGGGGAGATGGCAGGGGGTGCCAGCCCTACACCTGGGGCTGGAAATGGGGTGTTTTGGGAGAGCTCTGCACCCAGGGGTCAGTTTGTCCCCAGCACAGGCTCCGTGCACCTCCCACAGCAGCTGCTCTGTCCCCATTCCCTGAGTTGGTGGCAGGGAGGGGACCCTGGTGGCAGTAGGATGTAACAGTGGCCAGGGCTGAAAGGACCATCTGAGCCCCAGTCAGGCACACGGGGATCCTGGAGGAAGATCCTCAGGGGATTTCTCTCCACTACACCCCAGTCTGCAGAGCTGCAGACCCCCCCTGCCTCTCATCTTCAGGGGAGGAGACCTGGCAGTGACACATCAGATGTCACCAGATCCCCACGAGGGGCTCACATGGGGACAGAAATCCTTGGCAGGGTCATCCCCTCTGTGCTGGTGGCCCCCAGGTCGCTGAGGGTGAGTGACCACGTGCCCTTCCCTGGCAGACCACCATGAGAGACCTGTCCCAGATGCTGAAGAAGATGCCACAGTACCAGAAGGAGCTCAGCAAGGTACAGGGAGGGGATGTGGTGTGTTCAGTGTGTTCAGTGACCGCCCGGGGGGGCAGGAGGTGGCGGCTCTCCCCTGGCCGTGGCTGCTGGCACAGGGACCCTGAGCTGCTGCCAGCACTGCAGAGGTGACCGCTCTTGTGTCCCCAGTACTCGACCCACCTGCACCTGGCTGAGGACTGCATGAAGCACTACCAGGGCACCGTGGACAAGCTGTGCCGAGTCGAGCAGGTACCAAACACCTCCCCCAGCCCCACATTCCCACAGGAACAGTGGGGACTGCCGCTCCACCCTCCCAGGATGGAGGGGTGACGAGCACACATCCCCTACAGGACCTGGCCATGGGCACCGATGCTGAAGGCGAGAAGATCAAGGACCCCATGAGGGCCATTGTCCCCATCCTGCTGGATGGCAACGTCAGCACCTACGACAAGATCCGCATCATCCTGCTCTACATCTTCCTGAAGAACGGTGAGGGGGACGCCTGGGCAGGGGTGGGGATGGGCAGGTCCAGGTTTGGCCAGGACGATCCAGCTGGGAAAACCCAGCCCTGCCTCCCTGAGCAGCACCAGGCTGAGTGTCCTAAGGTGGCAGCAGAGGGGCTGTGTCCCCTTGGTGACACATTCCTGAGGATAACACCCCTTCCCCGCTGCATTCCCAGGAATCACCGAGGAGAACCTGAACAAGCTGATCCAGCACGCCCAGATCCCAGCAGAGGACAGCGAGATCATCACCAACATGGCCCACCTCGGGGTGCCCATCATCACAGACGTGAGTGTCCTCCTCCTGCTGCCCTGCCCCTCTGCCCTGGCAGCCCTGTCCCTGCCCTGGGGTGGCCTCGGGGATGTCCCTGCCGTGTCTCAGGGTGTCCCTGTGCTCTCTCCGTGCCCAGTCCACGCTGCGCCGCCGGAGCAAGCCGGAGCGCAAGGAGCGCATCAGCGAGCAGACCTACCAGCTGTCCCGGTGGACCCCAGTGATCAAGGACATCATGGAGGTGAGCCAGCAAGAGGACGGGGCTGGGGGACAAAGCAGGGAATCCCAGAGCCACCCAGGAAGGGATCTGCAGAGAGCTGGATGCTCCCAGCCCAAACCCCGACACCTCTGTCCGGGCACGTGTCCTCCAGGCTGCTCCCTGCCTGGGATTACAGCACGGTTGGGATATTTTGGGAGGCTTTCCTGGCCTCACAAGCCTGCTGGCCCCAGGTAGGATGCAGAGAATCACAGAGTATCCTGAGCTGGAAGGGACCCACAGGGATTATCCAGTCCAACTCCCAGCCCTGCACAGACACCCCAAACCCCACCCTGGGCATCCCTGGCAGCGCTGTCCAAGCCCTCCTGGAGCTCTGGCAGCCTCAGGGCCGTGCCCATTCCCTGGGCAGCCTGGGCAGTGCCCAGCACCCTCTGGGGGAAGAACCTTTCCCTGCTCTCAGCCTGAGCCTGCCCTGGCCCAGCTCCAGCCGTTCCCTGGGTGCTGTCCCTGTCCCAAGGAGCAGAGATCAGAGCTGCCCCTTCTCTTCCCCCCATGAGGAAGCTTTAGACTGCAGTGAGGTCTCCCCTCAGTGTTCATGGCCCAAAGCAGGCTTGCCCAGCACCCCTGCAGTACAAATGCAGTGACAAACTGGCTGGTTGTGTGTGTGCCACCATGGCCACCAAGGCTGGGTGGCCTTGTCACAGCCTTGCTCAGGTCCCAACTGAGCCAGGGGACGGACATGGCTCTGTACAGCCGTGCCTGTGCCCTCAGGAGCTGTCCCAGGAGCTCTGCACTTGGACACAGCCCTGGGCAGCTCAGTGCTGCCTCTGCCCTCAGGCCAGCAGAGCCGCGGTTCCCTTGGGTCCCAAAATCAGAGCTTTGTCACAACCTCCCCCTGGGGTGGCTTCACCCCCAGGACACCCCTCAGCCTCACCCCTGGGACAGAGGGGCCTGCCCAGGGCAGCAGCCCCTCAGCAAGGTCCCCAGGTGGCACTGACCATCGGCCACTGGTGACGCAGCAGCGGGTCCCTCATCCCAGAGCGGGATCCCAGGGCTGAAACCTCCTGCTCCTGAGCTCCTCAGGAGGGGAATCCTGGGCACAGCCCTCCCCGAGGGCTGACTCCTCGCTGACCCCGGGCCCGTGGCTCTCTGCCCTCAGGATGCCATCGATGACAAGCTGGACACCAAGCACTACCCGTACATCTCCACCCGCTCCTCCGCCTCCTTCAGCACCACTGCCGTCAGGTGGGTGCCCCTCCTGCCCTGTCCATCCCCACCCGGATCGCTGTCAGCACCCATCCACAGGGGCTGGATCCGGCAGCAGCTCTGGGAGCTGCTCTGAGGGCATTCAGGCATCCTGTGCCTCAGTTTCCCCTCAGGCACTTCATGTCTCCATTCCCTTGAGGCACCCCCCGGCCTCCATTTCCCTTGAGGCATCCCATTCCTCAGTTTCCCTCTGGGCATCCTGTGCTTCTGTTCTCTTTTAGGAATCCCGTGCCTCAGTTTCCCTTTAGGAATCCTGTGCCTCAGTTTCCCTTTAGGCACCCTGTGCCTCAGCTTACTCTCGTGCATCTCATGCCTCCGTTTCCCCCATGGCATCCTGTGCCTCAGTTTCCCTTTAGGAATTCCATGCCTCAGCTTCCCTCCAAGCATCTTGTGCNTCCCTTTAGGAATCCTGTGCCTCAGTTTCCCTTTAGGCACCCTGTGCCTCACCTTACTCTCGTGCATCTCATGCCTCCGTTTCCCCCATGGCATCCTGTGCCTCAGTTTCCCTTTAGGAATTCCATGCCTCAGCTTCCCTCCAAGCATCTTGTGCCTCTGTTCCCCTTTAGGAATCCCGTGTCTCAGTTTCCCTTCAGGCACCCTGTGCTTCAGTTTCTCTCGAAGCATCCCGTGCCTCAATTTCCCTTTAGGAATCCCGTGCCTCAGTTTCCCTCTGGGCATCCCGTGCCTCAGTTTCCCTGTAGGAATCCCGTGCCTCAGTTTCCCTGTAGGAATCCCGTGCCTCAGTTTCCCTGCCTGTAACAGCGAGCAGCACTCGTGGCCGGAGCACTGGGCTTGCCCTGCTGTGGCAGCAGTGTCTGCGTGATTTACTGAAGATGTGGTGCCTCGAGCCCCGTCCTTCACCGTCCTCTTCCTCTCCTCAGTGCCCGCTACGGCCACTGGCACAAGAACAAGGCCCCCGGCGAGTACCGGAGCGGCCCCCGCCTCATCATCTTCATCCTGGGCGGGGTGAGCATGAACGAGATGCGCTGCGCCTACGAGGTGACACAAGCCAGCGGCAAGTGGGAGGTGCTAATAGGTGAGTGGTGGCCCCGGGGCTGGCCCCTCCTGCTGGCTGCTCATCCCACGCTCCATCCCGCAAATTCCCGGCTCCAGACGACTGCGGGAGCTGGAACTCTGCGGAAAGGTTTTCTCCGGACATCTGTTGTCAGCCCTGTGTGTCCCCTCCCCTTCCCCGTGTGGGTTGTGTCACTCCAAACATCCTCATTTTTGCTTCCGTTTTCTCGTCTCCCCTGGCTGGTTTTGTCCGAGCGGGACTGGGTGAGAGGGGAGGAGGTTTGGCAGCTCGGATTGCTCCTTGGTTTTGGGGTCATTACGGGAAGAAAAGTGCCAAATAAAGAGGGGTGCAAACAGGAACTGCATTTTGAGTCGCACAGGGCGTGCGACAGGACACGCTCAGGGTCAGCTCCCATCTCTGCTCCCAGGGGAGCTGTGAGTCAGGCACAGAGGACACGGTGGAAGCTCTACCAGGAGCTTTTCGGTCCCCTAAAATTCCTCCGGGAAGCACAGCTTGGACACACACCTTATAGGGCAGAGGCAGGTGTCCTTCAGCATCTCACCTGACCCCTGGATTCTTGCCCTAGATGCCTGGAGGAGCCTGTCCCTGGCATCTCTCCTGCTCCCTGGGAGCAGCATCCCAGTCTCCACCACTCGCTGCCCCAGCTGTGTCCACCCCATCACCGGCCACCCATCCCAGCTCCATCCCGCCTGTCACCCACCCCATCCCGCCTCTCTCCGGGGTCCATCCCCTGCATGCGCCTCCGAAGCTCCGTCCTTCCTCTTCCTCGCCCCAAAAGCAGCTGCTGGTGGCGGTGGTGGCGCGGGGGAGCCTCGGCGCAGCCGTCAGCCCCGCTCTGTTCTCCCGCAGGTTCTACTCACATTCTCACTCCCACCAAATTTCTCATGGACCTGAGGCACCCCGACTTCAGGGACTCCACTAGGGTATCATTTGAGGATCAGGCTCCAGCAATGGAGTGAGCCAAAGAAACCAAGTAAAGGCAGCTTACTAATGAAAAAGAAACTCTTCCTCCCCGAAGGGTTTTCTTTGATTCTTCTGTTCCTCCTTTCTTTGATTGTTGTTTCGGGGTTTGTCGGGTTCTCCGATAAGAAAATGCTTGCGGTTCCTCCGACCAGGTGGAAAAGCATCCGGCCTCGCTCCATCATCCCTCAGCCATGTCCCCTGGCCGGCTCCTTCATGCCATGAGTCCCCCCTCGCCAGGGCTGGAGAGGTCAGGGTCCTGCCTGCCCCACAGAGGCGTCCCAGGGCTAGGCAGGGGGACAGAGCTCCCGGGATGCTGCCCTGGGAGCAGCTGGAGCAGGGCTGGGGGAGAGGGGCAGCAGTGGAGACCCCAGCCCTCGTCCTGGTCCATCCCCACAAGCCGGGCACTGCTGGGACCCCCCAGCTCTGCGGTGCCCTTCGGCTGGAATCCCACTCAGCTCTTGGACCCCTTGGATAGGCAGGAGCCTCCCAGCGCTGCAGACCCCAAAACCTGCTCTGGGGTTCAGCTGCTGCTGGTTTCACCAGTGAGTGCCACCCTGGCATCCCCCGTGTGCTGGTCCCTGCGGTGCCAGGGTGGCTGTGGGGCTGAGCCAGTGTGGGCACCGTGCTGGGGGACCCCCAAGCGAGGGGCAGCAGGAGGAGAGAGCCCTTTTCCTCCTCCCCTCCCACCCCTCGCAGCCACCTCTGTGTCCCCAAGATGCTCCGTGCAGGCTGGGGGACCTGGGGAAGGTCCCTCCGTGCCGGCTGTCCCTGCATCCCTCACCCCTGCACCCCACCAGTGCCTCCTGCGTCCCCCGTGGGTCCCGGAGTGACCCCAGTGCCACAAGCCCCCTGCACCGGCACCTCCCGGCCCCTGCCTCACCCTGCCAGCTCCATCCCTCGCCTCCATCCCTCCTCCTCCTCCATCCTTTTCCTGTCCTCCGTGCCCCCAAAACCTCCCCCCGTCCCCATAGACTGCATTTCCTCGCAAGCATTTCCAGCGGTGCGGGGCCGGCGCCGCCAGGTAAGGGGGACCCGGGACAGCGGGGACGGCGGCCGGGGCGCAGCGGGGCGGTCCCAAAGCCATCACTGATCCCTTCCCACCCCTTCTCCTCTGCTCCCACAGGGTCCACGCACATCCTCACCCCACAGAAACTGCTGGACACGCTGAAGAAACTCAATAAAACAGAGGAAGAGAGCAG
>VZRS01009502.1:0-11464 GCA_013398055.1 Ifrita kowaldi
GGGGCGTGGGATGGGAGGTGTGAATGAAATAAAATAGAGGGAATAGAACAAAAAATAATAAAAGAACCACACCAGGAGAGGCCGCTGCCCATGGCTGAAAGAGCCACACCGAGGGACCATGCAGTATTCCTTGATGCCACGGGAAGAAAGGATTGAATGGAGCAGTTGAGATTTTCGGGGGTCTAAAGTTGACAAATTCACCCTTCCCAGGGAATTCCCAATGTCCATCTGCATCCTGATGGATGTCCCTGCCCCTGCGTTCATCCAGGTGCCCACAGGTAACCAGGAGGATGTGGAGACCACCAGCCAACAGTCTTCCCAACACAGATCACCAGAACTATGGATCACCAGGGCTCTGCCCAATGGAGGTCACTGGGGATCATCCAACGTGGATCCTCCCATGGGGGATGGAGTTGGAGCAGTGAACAAAGCTCTTCCTGCACTCAGGGCACTCAGGGCTTCCCTTACCATGGCTCTGTTGGTGTTGGGTCAAGTGAGAGCTCCTGGAGAAGCTCTTCCCACACTCAGAACACTCGTAGGGCCTCTCCCCGGTGTGGAGGTGATGGTGGCTGACGAGGTGAGAGTTGCAGTTGAAGGCCTTCCCTCAGTCAGGGCAGCGGAAGGGCCTCTCCCCTGTGTGTATTGGCTGATGCCACATGAGCAGCCTGTTGGTCTGAAACCTCTTCCCACCCTTGGGACACTTGGAGGCCCTCTTCCCTGTGTGGGTGCACTGGTGGGTGAGAAGCTGGAAGTGTAGACCCGTTCCCCGGTGTGGATCACCTGGTTCTGGATCAGGCAGGAGCTCCACCTGAAGCTCCTCCCACATTCCCACACTCCTAAGGCTGTTCCCCAGTGTGGATCCCCTGGTGCCAGATCAGGCTGGAGCTGTAGCTGAAATCCTTCCCACATTCCAAGCACTTGTGGGGCTTCTCCCCAGCTTGAGGTTTCTCCACCAGCTCCGAGCTCTGGCTGGGTCTCCGGCCGCTTTTCCGGCACAGGGGGGCTCTTTCCTCCTTGAAGCTCCCTGGGCTGGGTTTGCAGCCCCTCCTCGTGCGGCATCTCCAGGGCTTTTCCTCCTCCTCTATCCGGCCACACCTTGGGAATGACAAATCCTGGTTTGGGGGGAGAAACAAGGGGTGAGCTCCTTGGGCTGGGGGCTCCCCCTTCCCAAGTCCATCTCAGGAAGTCACCAGGCATCTTGTGTCCGTAAAAACCTCCAAACCACCAAAATTCAGCCCAAAAAAACACACCCGGGAGTTCCCCTTCTCTGGTCTCTCCTCTTTGAGGTTCTGAGGATTTCCCTTCCCTGTGGTCATTGGGGTCCCGTAGCTCCTGGGGTTCACCCTCTCCAAGGTCTTGCTGAGGGATGATCCAGGAGGTTTTGGGGTCCCAGGGGTCCCTTCTTCAATGACTCTCTTCTCCGGGGTTCCAGGGACCCCAGGGGTACCCCCTCTCCAGGCTCCCTGCCGCTTCAGGTTGCCGGGGGTCCCCCAGCTCTGGTATTACCTCTCTCTGCTCTCCTTGCTCTGGGGGTCCCATGTTCTACCCCACCGGCTGTCCCGTGGGTCCCCAAAACCGATGTCATCCCTCTGCCGGTCGATCGCCATGTGGATCCCCCAGGATTCCCTGAAGGGACATTTGTGGCTCAGCTTTGGGGTCCTGCAAGATACAAATAAACCCTCTCCCCCACTGCCAAGAAAAAACAAGGACAGGCAAAGATATTTGGGCTTGATTCCAGAATCTGCAAGCTCCAAAAACCTCTCAATAAGAAAATCCCTCCTGGGGACTCCACGATATATTTGGGGTGAGCTCCCTCTCCTCAGTCACCTGCAAGATGCGGAGCGGGGGGAGGGGATGTTCCTGAGGCCCACCAAGCTGTGGACACAGGGCACGGTTGGAAGGGCATGCTTCTGCTTCTGCTCCTCTTCCTGCTCCTCCTCCTCCTCCTCCTCCTCTCTCCCTCCTCTTCCTCCCGCTCCTCCTCCGTCCCCACTTGGGACCCCCCTTTCCCACCCCTGTCTGCCCCACATCTGCCACAGAAGCAGCTGTTGGGTGGGGGGAGCCCCCCCATGAGCCCCCTGGGGATGGGCAGGGGGTTGGGGACTCCCCCCAGTGCAGATCCATCTCCCCCCTCTGCCAGAGCTCCAGGGAATCGCTCCAAAGCTCAAGTGCTGAGGATACAAAGGGACCCCCATGGAACTGACATTTTTCCAACCCAGCCCCACCTTTCCCTCCCCTCTCCCATTGCTCCCCCAATCTGCAGAATCCTCCCAACTCAATTTGGGGGCCCCAGACCCCTCCTGCTTTCTTTGGGGGTCCCAGCCCCCTCTTTTTCCCTACTCTACTGCCCCTTCCCCATCATCCCCCCAATTCCCAACCCCCCTCTCCCGTGCTTGGGTTTGGGGGTTCCAGCCCCCTCCTGGTCAGTCTGGGAGTTCCATCCCCCCCTTTCACTCAATTCAGGCAGCTCCTGGCAGCTTTCTTCTGGGAGGAATCCCTGAGTTTTGGGATTTTTGGGGTGCAGTTTTGGAGGGGGACAGCTGTGCCTGGCCTTCCCCTCCTCTTGTGGCTTCTCAGCTGCCCCCAACATCCTGGGGGTGCTGGGATTTCCTTCCTGGGGACAAGGATGTTCATTCCCTTCCAGGAGCCCAATGCCCGGCTGGGGGCCCAGGTCAGGGGGTCCTTGAGCAGCTGCCCCAGAACCTCTGCCAGGGTCTCCCAGCCCAGCTGGAGCCGCTCAGCCTGGGGTCCCCAAAGCCCTCAGCAACCCCCAAGTCCCGCCCAGGAACCCTCAACCCCCCCAAACCCAGCATCCCCCACATGCCCTGCAAGTTCCCCACATGTCATTGGCCATGTCCCCGCATGTCACTGGCCATGTCCCACCGTGTCCTCACCCATGGCTGTCTCCCCAACATGTTTCCATCCATGTCATTGTCCCCCACGTCTCCATCCATGCCCGTGTGCCCCCATGTCCCCATGAATGGCCACATCCCCGTCCATGTCCATGTGCCCCCATATCACTCTCCATGTCTGTGTCCCACCTTGTCTATGTCCTCCAACGTCCCCACCCATGGCTGTGACTCCCCATGTCGACATCCATGTCTTAGTTCAACATCTTTATTTTTACCACAATTTCAGGTGTTTTGAAGGGATGAAAAGAAAATCAGAGCCAAAAGAAAAGGATTTACATGTCCATGTGCTTGGGTGGGAGGGAAGAACCCTTTCTGGAGGGGTTTCCACCCCACTGTCTCAAAAATCTTGGTCTTTGCCCCAATCCATCACCATTTGGCTGCAGAAGACGCCCTTGGGCCATATAAAATCAGAATCATGGAGTCACTGAGGTTGGAAAAGACCTCCAAGACCAACCAGTATTCCTTGATGCCACCAGAAGAAATAATTGAAAACAAAAGATTTTTGGGGTCGAAAATCAACAAATCCGCTCTCCCCAATGGATTTCTGCTGTTGGTCTGCGTCCTGATGCAAGTTCCTGCCCCTGCATTCATCCAGGTGCCCACAGGGAGCCAGGAGGATGTGGAGACCATCAGCCAACAGTCTTCCCAACACGGATCACCAGAACTATGGATCACCAGGGCTCTGCTCAACGGGGGTCACTGGGGATCATCCAACGTGGATCCTCCCATGGGGGATGGAGCTGGAGCAGTGCATGAAATTTTTCCCGCACTTGGGGCACTCGCAGGGCTTCCCTTACCGGTGGCTCCATTGGTGTTGGGTCAAGTGAGAGCTCCTGGAGAAGTTCTTCCCACACTCGGGACACTCGCAGGACCTCTCCCCAGAGTGGATCACCTGGTGCCGGATCAGGCTGGAGCTCCGGCTGAAGCTCTCCCCACATTCCAAGCACTTGTAGGGCTGTTCCCGTTCCCCCTTGTGGATCTTCTGGTGGCTGATGAGGTCAGACCTCTGCCTGAAGCTCTTTCCACATTCCAAGCAGGTGTAGGGCTGTTCCCCTGTGTGGATCATCTGGTGTGGGATCAGGAGGGTGCTCTTGCTGAAGCTCTTCCTATATTCCAAGCACTTGTAGGGCTTCTCCCCGGCTTGAGGCTTCTCCACCAGCTCCGAGCTCTGGCTGTGAATACAGAAAGAGGTGGATCCACAAGCTTCCTCCTCTTCCTTGTCCTCCCTAATCCCGTCTCCTTCTCCTCCTATTTCAATTAATACAATTACAATTCAGTATTACAATTCTCTATGGCCTATGAGCATCTTCCACAGTGATGGATTAGGGTGAAGACCAAGATTTTTGAGACAGTGGGGTGGAAACCCCACCAAAAAAGGCTCTTCTACCCACCCAATCCAACCCCATGGATACACAATGCTGACAGGTAAATCCCTTTGTTTTGGCCTTGTTTTTCTTTTGATTCCTCTTCATCCCTTTAAAACACCTGAAAGTGGGGTAAAAATAAAGAAATTTAACAAAGACATGTAAAACCCTCCCATTTGACTGCTGTTTTGGGGGAGAATTTGGAGTTCAGGGGGATATTCTGGAGGATTTGGGGATTCCATGGGGATTTGGGGGCGTTTTCTCCATTGCTGTGCACAGCAAAAGCCAAGAGGGATTGATCAATTATCTGAAAAGAACACAGTCACACTGAAAATGGCTCCATCCCATCCCAAAATGTCTTGATACAAACCCAAAATGGCTTAATTCCACTTTCAAAATGTCTTGATTTCAATGGGACCTCTGGGCAAAGCTTGGGCAGACACAGGGTTTCTCCCCAACTTGGATCCTATAGTGGGAGATCAAGTCCGTGCTCTGGCCAAAGCTCTTCCCACAGAAGATCAGTCTTGCCATGATGAATCCTCAGGTGGAAGCTGAGGTTGGAGCTGTCACTGAAGCTCCTCCAGCACTCGGGGCAGGTGTGGGGTCACTCATGGGTGGGTGATGGATCAGGCTGTGTAAGGAGTTAAGGAGCAGCAGCTGCCCATCTCAAACACTGTCAAGGCCACAGAAGGACTTTGCCATGAGATAAGCGCAAAAGAGAGTAACAGGAAGATGCTGACTCGAGGCCTGGCAGAGGTGAGATCTGGTTGGCACATGCTGGGAAATGCATGCCCACAAAAATTCCCACTGTGGCAAAGTGTGTAAAGAAGCAGCTGCACATCACGGGTCAAAGCTCACCCCAAACTATGGACACACTGCAGCTGCCACCACCAATGACCACTGAAGCCCCCCCAGATATTCCTCCATGGATACCTGGCACTTGGACTGCAGATAAGATCAAGTGGGACAANGACCAACCAGTATTCCTTGATGCCACCAGAAGAAATAATTGAAAACAAAAGATTTTTGGGGTCGAAAATCAACAAATCCGCTCTCCCCAATGGATTTCTGCTGTTGGTCTGCGTCCTGATGCAAGTTCCTGCCCCTGCATTCATCCAGGTGCCCACAGGGAGCCAGGAGGATGTGGAGACCATCAGCCAACAGTCTTCCCAACACGGATCACCAGAACTATGGATCACCAGGGCTCTGCCCAATGGAGGTCACTGGGGATCATCCAACGTGGATCCTCCCATGGGGGATGGAGCTGGAGCAGTGCATGAAATTTTTCCCGCACTTGGGGCACTCGCAGGGCTTCCCTTACCGGTGGCTCCATTGGTGTTGGGTCAAGTGAGAGCTCCTGGAGAAGTTCTTCCCACACTCGGGACACTCGCAGGACCTCTCCCCAGAGTGGATCACCTGGTGCCGGATCAGGCTGGAGCTCCGGCTGAAGCTCTCCCCACATTCCAAGCACTTGTAGGGCTGTTCCCGTTCCCCCTTGTGGATCTTCTGGTGGCTGATGAGGTCAGACCTCTGCCTGAAGCTCTTTCCACATTCCAAGCAGGTGTAGGGCTGTTCCCCTGTGTGGATCATCTGGTGTGGGATCAGGAGGGTGCTCTTGCTGAAGCTCTTCCTATATTCCAAGCACTTGTAGGGCTTCTCCCCGGCTTGAGGCTTCTCCACCAGCTCCGAGCTCTGGCTGTGAATACAGAAAGAGGTGGATCCACAAGCTTCCTCCTCTTCCTTGTCCTCCCTAATCCCGTCTCCTTCTCCTCCTATTTCAATTAATACAATTACAATTCAGTATTACAATTCTCTATGGCCTATGAGCATCTTCCACAGTGATGGATTAGGGTGAAGACCAAGATTTTTGAGACAGTGGGGTGGAAACCCCACCAAAAAAGGCTCTTCTACCCACCCAATCCAACCCCATGGATACACAATGCTGACAGGTAAATCCCTTTGTTTTGGCCTTGTTTTTCTTTTGATTCCTCTTCATCCCTTTAAAACACCTGAAAGTGGGGTAAAAATAAAGAAATTTAACAAAGACATGTAAAACCCTCCCATTTGACTGCTGTTTTGGGGGAGAATTTGGAGTTCAGGGGGATATTCTGGAGGATTTGGGGATTCCATGGGGATTTGGGGGCGTTTTCTCCATTGCTGTGCACAGCAAAAGCCAAGAGGGATTGATCAATTATCTGAAAAGAACACAGTCACACTGAAAATGGCTCCATCCCATCCCAAAATGTCTTGATACAAACCCAAAATGGCTTAATTCCACTTTCAAAATGTCTTGATTTCAATGGGACCTCTGGGCAAAGCTTGGGCAGACACAGGGTTTCTCCCCAACTTGGATCCTATAGTGGGAGATCAAGTCCGTGCTCTGGCCAAAGCTCTTCCCACAGAAGATCAGTCTTGCCATGATGAATCCTCAGGTGGAAGCTGAGGTTGGAGCTGTCACTGAAGCTCCTCCAGCACTCGGGGCAGGTGTGGGGTCACTCATGGGTGGGTGATGGATCAGGCTGTGTAAGGAGTTAAGGAGCAGCAGCTGCCCATCTCAAACACTGTCAAGGCCACAGAAGGACTTTGCCATGAGATAAGCGCAAAAGAGAGTAACAGGAAGATGCTGACTCGAGGCCTGGCAGAGGTGAGATCTGGTTGGCACATGCTGGGAAATGCATGCCCACAAAAATTCCCACTGTGGCAAAGTGTGTAAAGAAGCAGCTGCACATCACGGGTCAAAGCTCACCCCAAACTATGGACACACTGCAGCTGCCACCACCAATGACCACTGAAGCCCCCCCAGATATTCCTCCATGGATACCTGGCACTTGGACTGCAGATAAGATCAAGTGGGACAATTGCCCAGGTTATCTCAGGCCGAGGGGAGGTTAACAAAGCCGGGAGAGGAGAATGGATCACTGAGAATGGACACAAAGAATGCAGAATTTATGGGCCACAAGGAAAACCCAATCCACCAACTGTGCTGAAATCAGCTCTGACTGGGTCAAAGGGAATTCCGGCAGGGGCAGATTGTGACCACCGAATCATGGCCACCAATCCCAGAAACCACTGACTCCAAAGAAAAGGAACTCAGAGCATGCAGACTAACAAATTCGCTCTTCCCAATGAAGTTCTGTTTTGCCAGTTGATGAGGTCAGCACAAAAGACACAACTTTANAGAAGTTCTTCCCACACTCGGGACACTCGCAGGACCTCTCCCCAGAGTGGATCACCTGGTGCCGGATCAGGCTGGAGCTCCGGCTGAAGCTCTCCCCACATTCCAAGCACTTGTAGGGCTGTTCCCGTTCCCCCTTGTGGATCTTCTGGTGGCTGATGAGGTCAGACCTCTGCCTGAAGCTCTTTCCACATTCCAAGCAGGTGTAGGGCTGTTCCCCTGTGTGGATCATCTGGTGTGGGATCAGGAGGGTGCTCTTGCTGAAGCTCTTCCTATATTCCAAGCACTTGTAGGGCTTCTCCCCGGCTTGAGGCTTCTCCACCAGCTCCGAGCTCTGGCTGTGAATACAGAAAGAGGTGGATCCACAAGCTTCCTCCTCTTCCTTGTCCTCCCTAATCCCGTCTCCTTCTCCTCCTATTTCAATTAATACAATTACAATTCAGTATTACAATTCTCTATGGCCTATGAGCATCTTCCACAGTGATGGATTAGGGTGAAGACCAAGATTTTTGAGACAGTGGGGTGGAAACCCCACCAAAAAAGGCTCTTCTACCCACCCAATCCAACCCCATGGATACACAATGCTGACAGGTAAATCCCTTTGTTTTGGCCTTGTTTTTCTTTTGATTCCTCTTCATCCCTTTAAAACACCTGAAAGTGGGGTAAAAATAAAGAAATTTAACAAAGACATGTAAAACCCTCCCATTTGACTGCTGTTTTGGGGGAGAATTTGGAGTTCAGGGGGATATTCTGGAGGATTTGGGGATTCCATGGGGATTTGGGGGCGTTTTCTCCATTGCTGTGCACAGCAAAAGCCAAGAGGGATTGATCAATTATCTGAAAAGAACACAGTCACACTGAAAATGGCTCCATCCCATCCCAAAATGTCTTGATACAAACCCAAAATGGCTTAATTCCACTTTCAAAATGTCTTGATTTCAATGGGACCTCTGGGCAAAGCTTGGGCAGACACAGGGTTTCTCCCCAACTTGGATCCTATAGTGGGAGATCAAGTCCGTGCTCTGGCCAAAGCTCTTCCCACAGAAGATCAGTCTTGCCATGATGAATCCTCAGGTGGAAGCTGAGGTTGGAGCTGTCACTGAAGCTCCTCCAGCACTCGGGGCAGGTGTGGGGTCACTCATGGGTGGGTGATGGATCAGGCTGTGTAAGGAGTTAAGGAGCAGCAGCTGCCCATCTCAAACACTGTCAAGGCCACAGAAGGACTTTGCCATGAGATAAGCGCAAAAGAGAGTAACAGGAAGATGCTGACTCGAGGCCTGGCAGAGGTGAGATCTGGTTGGCACATGCTGGGAAATGCATGCCCACAAAAATTCCCACTGTGGCAAAGTGTGTAAAGAAGCAGCTGCACATCACGGGTCAAAGCTCACCCCAAACTATGGACACACTGCAGCTGCCACCACCAATGACCACTGAAGCCCCCCCAGATATTCCTCCATGGATACCTGGCACTTGGACTGCAGATAAGATCAAGTGGGACAATTGCCCAGGTTATCTCAGGCCGAGGGGAGGTTAACAAAGCCGGGAGAGGAGAATGGATCACTGAGAATGGACACAAAGAATGCAGAATTTATGGGCCACAAGGAAAACCCAATCCACCAACTGTGCTGAAATCAGCTCTGACTGGGTCAAAGGGAATTCCGGCAGGGGCAGATTGTGACCACCGAATCATGGCCACCAATCCCAGAAACCACTGACTCCAAAGAAAAGGAACTCAGAGCATGCAGACTAACAAATTCGCTCTTCCCAATGAAGTTCTGTTTTGCCAGTTGATGAGGTCAGCACAAAAGACACAACTTTAAGAAATAAGTGTAATTTTCTATAGTTCAAAAGAGCAAAGAAGTAAAAAAGGATAAGCTAAGTAATGCACCAAATCACTATTACAAAAGATTGCCTATAGTGATTAAGAAAGCTACATCACCAGTTACCCTGAGACTTTACCATCATCCAGATCCACACATCAGCTGGTGAGTTCCTCTCACAGCAAAGGATTAGAGAACCACTCCTGGTAACTCGGAATTCCTACACAGTGTGTCTACCCGTAGGCAAGGTCTCCATCTTCTCTGTGGGAGGACCCAGCTTTTATATTGTGGAATAAACAAGCTGACATCACTTCTAGTGCAGGAACACCTGGTTTCATAGTCCTCTTGGTGTATTGGTTTGGCATGGTCTGGTTTTGGTAGCAGGGGAGCTACAGGGGTGGCTTCTGTGAGAAGCTGCCAGAAGCTCCTTCCATGTCTAACAGAGCCAATCCTTCACAGCTCCAAAGATGGACATGCTGCTGGCCAAAGCTGGGCCAATCAGAAATGGTAGTAACACCTCTGTGATTACATATTTAAGAAGAAATCAAAACAAAGGTTGGTGAGCAGTTTTAATTTGGGCCAGAGAAGAGCAGAGTGAGAACATGTGAGAAGAACAGCTCTGCAGACACCCAGGGCAGTGAAGAAAGAGGGACCGCTCCAGGCACTGGAGCCGAGATTCCTCTGCAGCCCACGATGAAGGCCACGGTGAGGCAGCTGTGCCCCTGTAGCCCCTGGAGGTCCACAGGGATGCAGAGATCCACCCACAGCCCCTGGAGGAGCCCGCCAGAGCAGGTGGGTGCCTGAGAGGAGGCTGTGACAGCGTGGGACACTCGTGGAGAGAGGGTCCCTGCTCCCATGCTGGAGTAACCTGTCCTTGAAGGACTGACCCTGTAGAAAGGTGACCTACATTGCAGCAGTCTGGGGAGGACTGTTGCCCCTGGGATGGACTCATGTTGCAGCAGTTTGCAAAGAGGTGTTGCACATGGGATGGACTCACTCTGGAATAGTTAATGGAGAACTGTCTCCTGTGGTAGGGACCCCACAGAGCAGCAGAGGAACAACTCCTCTCCCTGAGCAGAAGGAGCCACAGATGATGAAGTGACCATAACCCCCATTCCCTGTCTCCTTGTGCTGCTAGGGTAGAGCTGAGAAGGAGGGAGGGTTGGGGGAAGGTGGTTTTAATGGCTTATTTTATTTATTATCCTGCTCTGATTTTGTTAGTTCATTTCATATCTCAAAGCTGAGCCTATTTTACCTGTGACAGTGTTTGATGAGGGATCTCTCCCGGTCCTTATCTGAGCTCGTGAACCCTTCGTTACATGTTTTCTCTCCCCTGTCCAGCTGCAGAGGGGAGTGAGTGAGTGGCTCTCATGGGTGCCTGGCATCGACCCACAACATATGGGTTCCATCCAAACCCTGGCCAGGGCTCAAGAATGAACCAAGAGAGTTGGCTTTGACAATGTACCTCCAAACAAAGCCAGGTATCTGATTTCATTGCCTTGACCGTCCCCTAAACACGGAAAGATAAATACATTCGTATCACATTACATATTTCACTAATGGTCATGGATATTTCACTAATTAGCGGATACAAGTATTATATAATGTTTGGTTGGAAGGTTCATCTAGAGATCAACTTTGGCGCAGGGTCTGTTGTTCAGGCCTCAGTACTTCAATTTCCGACGTCAGTCCGCATCCTGATGGATGTTCCTTCTCCTGCATTCATCCAGGTGCCTCCAGGGAACCAGGAGGACGTGGAGACCACCAGCCAGGTGTCTTCCCAATGTGGATCACCCGAAACATAGGTCACCAAGTCTTCCCCCAACATGGATCACCAGGAATGTGGATCACCATGTTTTTGCACAATATGGGTCACTGTGGATAATGCAATGTGAGTCCTCTAGTGGGTGATGAAGTTGGAGCAGCAGACAAAACTCTTCCCGCAGCTAGGGCACTTGCAGGGCTTCCCCTACTCATGGGTCTGTTGGTGTGAAATCAAGGCAGAGCTGCAGGAGAAGCTCTTCCCACAGTCAGGACACTCGTAGGGCCTCTCCCCTGTGTGGATGCACTGGTGGATGGTGAGGTGGGAGTTGCGTTTGAAGCCCTTTGTTGTGGGTTGACCCTGAGTTGATGGACAGTTTTTTGGACTAATAACGCTTCTCGCAATTTACCTATTTAAACCACGTGGAAGGG